>CM037785.1:1186243-1236243 GCA_021229015.1 Solen grandis
ATACCCGGAAGAAAACAGTTTTGATGACTACCTGGGCAGGCATGGTGGAGACACAAACGCCTGGACAGACCATGAACGGGTGAGTGATACGATAGGTGTGTCAGGGTTACCAGTATGTTGTTTCCTGAAAGTGGTATTGCTTAAGTGAAAAATGCCATGTTGCCAAGAAAGGTTAGTATTACTGTAGTTGCAATTAGTGATAGGATACTAATTATATCCTCACAAATGAAGTTTTTCGGCTTGTAAAGGAATCAGTCTGTTGGTCTGACTTAACAAAAGATTGTGGTGCATACTTATTTACTACTTTTGACCTTGTATGTTTTTCAAAGAAAAAAAGTTAAGGTATTGTCATCATTCTGGTGTTATCGTCATGAGCAACTTCAAACCTTGGCCATAACTTTTAAACTATTAAAGCTTCTGTCATCAAACTTCACAAACTTATTCATTATCACAAGGGATACATTTGCATCAAAGGCCATAACTCTTAGGTTTGTTTAACCAAATTTATCTCTCCCTTTTTATCAAAAACTAAAATAGATGAGCGCTGGCATCTGCATGGGTTGCTCTTGTTAAGTTTTCAGTGCCATTTTGTAATCACAGTCAAGGGTAGTTGTAAATGGAATGTTATGAATGACATGTTACAGAGCATGCTTATGAAGGCTTTGTAGAGTTGTGGCCAACACAATTTTCTCAGCATATAAAATGTATAGGCTCAGACTGCTTCTTAAGTTCATAGAGATATTTCACTGAAACTAAGCACGTAATCATAATCAAGGATATATTTGAATCACAAATTGTGGAGCTTATTAATGAAGACATGGCAAAGATATGACCCTATGAATGTTCCTTGTAACTATGATATATATATGTATATATATATATATGTATATATATATATATAGAGAGAGAGAGTTGTGATGCAAACAGTTTATTCATTTGTGAAGAGGGATCGTTTTTTCTTAGCAAATTAGTCCCCAGAACATTAATATAGGATATATACATCTCAAGTTTAAAGTGAAAAATGGAATTAATAACTATTTCAAAAGCAGATTTGTGATTTTTACCTTCTATGATAGCTCTAGTATACTGTATAGCAGGTTATTTCTGCGGGGCAAAAATTTCGCGTAAACAAGAGCGTTTTGTATTGGCGATGCTAAATATTGGCGGAAATTACACTGAGCGCCAAATTTTAATCTCCAGGTAAAAGATGGTCAAAGGTACATAACCCTGTCTGTCTGAGTCGTATACGGTACGCTACCTGTATGATAATTGACGATTATCGGATTATATAAATAATGTGAAATCAGAATGAGAGGGCAAGTATAAGTAGGTGTAAATGTTTGTAAAGGTGATAAGGAGTCAATCTTGTACCATGTGGCAACTTGACCATGGAAGAGAAAGGTAAAACTGTTTACTATCTATCGTATTCATTGTGACCATTGTATTTACGCCATTCACGGTACGCTGTCTTTAAAGGTGTGATAAACTGTTTTATAAAACTGCGAAACCTATTACGACACTAAACAGATACTAGTACTGGTATAGACACTTACCAGATCACTCTTTGTTGCGATGGAATGTTAATTTTAACAATGGGACTGAGGATAGTCCTGTGTGTTCAGAAAATAAGTCATGTTATTTTACCAAATTTGATTTTAATAGTATACCTGATGATTTTATGTGTGATTCTGTATCAATGTCAAATATTAATATCATAATAGATTACCTTGAGCAAGGTATGCAATCACAAAAGGATGTTGACAGTGTATATTCTGAGTGGTGTGATCTTATTAAAAGAACGATGTATCAATCCATTCCACATACACAGATAAACACTATACATAAAACAGGTATTGGTAACAGGAAACGTAGACCAGGAAAACCATGGTGGAGTGATAAACTGTCATCTTTGTGGTCGATTATGTGTACTAAAGAGAAGGCATGGCTTAAATCAATTAATAAAAGTGATAAGCGTAGGTTAAGATATGATTATGTATCTGCCAGAAAATTATTTGATAAAGAGGTTCAGAAATCTAAAAGATATTATTGGTATTCGATGCAAAACGAATTGTTGAAAGATGTTAGTAATAATGATGTAAATTTTTGGAAGCCAATTGGAAAGATTGGCATAAATCAGGAAAAGAAAATACATATCCCAATGGAGGTTAAGCTTGATGACGGCACTATAAGTTATAATGTCAATGATGTACTTGATAAGTGGAAATCGAGTTTTAGTAATTTATTTCAGAGTAAGAGTAGTGACTCATCGACGGCAACTAATAAAAGTAGTATTAGTAACAGCTCCGGAGATGGGGATAGCTTATCTTTCAATAGTAATTTTACAATTTTAGAAGTAAAAAAGGCAGTTATGAAGGCTAATGTAAGAAAAGCTGTTGGGGCTGATAATATATACTCTGAAGTATTGAAAAACGATTCAGCTATTGTATTTATGCATTCCTTGTTTAATGTTTGTTTTAACACAGGTACCACTCCAGGTATTTGGAATAAAAGCATTATTAATCCTATTCCAAAATCATCGTGTACTAACCCCAGGAACCCTTTATCGTATAGGGGAATAAGTCTAGCTTCTTCAGTTTACAAAATATATTGTTCAGTTTTAAATGACAGATTGTGTAACTGGGTGGAAGAAAACAACTTACTTGAGGATGAGCAGGGAGGTTTCCGTCGGAAAAGAAGTACTATTGATCAAATTTCAAGTTTAACTAGTATAATTGAAACTAGGAAAAAACGTAAATTATCTTCATTTGCTGCTTTTATCGATTTTAAGAAAGCTTATGACTATATCAATAGGGATAAACTATGGGCTAGATTACTGGGTATTGGTATAACGGGTAAAATGCTGATGGCTATTAAGTCGTTATATTCTGCTGTTAGTGCATGTGTACGAATAAATTCAAGTTATACAGACTGGTTTAATGTTTCTTGTGGCTTGAAGCAGGGATGTTTGTTATCACCATACGTTTTATCTAGTTTAATGATCTTTTAAATATGAAAACTTGGATTTGTATTCTTAGGATAAAAAGTATATTTTACTATATGCTGACGATATCGTACTGTTGGGGTCCGATGAACGGGACCTTCAAATGCTGTTAGATGGTTTGTCTAATTGGTGTAACATTAATGACATGATAGTAAATTGTTCTAAAAGTAATATTGTTCATTTTCGCCCAAATGCTGTACAGCGTACTGATTTTAATTTTTTATGTGGAACTGATATGCTTTGTATAGTAGATAAGTATACTTACCTTGGTATTGTAATAAGCGAAAACCTTGATTATAATATTACTGCTAAAGCAGTTGCACAGAGTGCTAGTCGTGCCCTCGGTCTTTTAATTGCCAAATGTAAACTTATAGGTGGCCTGCCATATGAAGTTTTTACTAAACTATATGATACTGTTGTCTGGCCTATAATTGGTTATGGTGCTTCGATTTGGGGAGTAAAATCATTTTCATGTATCAATGCAGTCCATAATAGCGCCATGCGTTTCTTTCTTGGTGTTGGTAAATATACACCTAATGATGCGGTGGCAGGGGAAATGGCATGGACGCCTCCTTTTATCCGTCAGTGGAAATCTGTGTTCAGTTATTGGGCTAAATTATGTAACACAAATCATGATAGACTTAATAAACGCATAGCACTTTGGGCGGATAATAGTTCAAATAGATCTCACAAATCTTGGTTCTTTTATGTCAAATATAAATTGATTAACTGTGATTTGTATGATTTTATTGATTTAAATAGCAATGTGTATAAAAATAATATTGTTAACAAATTACAAGATAACTTGTTTAGTTTATATATAAATAATTGGCGAGAAAATATAAATAAAACAAATAGTAAATCTGGAAGGGGTAGTAATAAGCTAAGAAATTATTGTAAATTTAAAACAGAGTATAAGCCAGAACGTTATTGTAAGATTATCATGGCACCGAAACACAGGGCTGCTGTCAGCAAGTTTAGATGTGGTGTAGCGCCTATCAGAATAGAAACGGGAAGGTATGAGGGGATTAGTGAAGGGGAACGACTATGTCCATTCTGTCGAGATAATGTAATTGAAACAGAAATACATGTTTTATTATATTGTGATTTATATAACAGTTGTCGTAAAGAGTTAATTGAAAAGGCTACCTCCATTAACCCTTCGTTTAATCTACTACCTGATATTGATAAGCTTTCATTTATTTTATCCGAAGAAACACTGTGTCGATTAAGTGCCAAAACCTGCAACAGTATTCTTAATACTAGATTGTTTTATTTATGTAAGTAATGTTTTTCTTCTGTTTTATGTATGTAGTAATTAAACATTTTTTATCTGTAAACTAGAAGCAGATGCTAATCAGTTCATCTACTGTCTGACAGGGGTGATAATCGATTTTTTACATCCATTCTTTAATGTAACACAGTAGTGTACTTTTTTGTCTTTCAGAATCTTATTTAAAGTAGTATCTTAATGAGTTTTTAAGTTAGGATTAGCATATGTTTCTAGTTTTGTATCGTGTACATATATACATGTGTATTTGATTGATTATATTTTTTATGTTTCGTGTCTCTTATAACTCATTTTGAGTGGCTTTGTACTTGCATAAAGTATTAATGATTTGTGCAATTATATGTCTTTGTACAAAGATGAGACGTAAATAAAGAATATATATATATATATATACTTACCTTATGTAAGCCTTTATAAATTAATTTATAAATGTAAACATTGATCTGCGTACATCATATATAAAAGCAATACATGCAAAGTGGCTAGTCACGTCTGCAAACAAGCTGAAAGAGAGGCCAGATGTGATTGCAGAGGCGTTCTCGAAGGCTGGTATTTAAACCAAGTGCTGGTATTCATACTAAGCATTAATCACCTGACTGTGTTGTCTGTCTGTATTTTCGTTTGCTACATAATTATATAACTTGTATCAATTACTTTGTGTTATTCAAAATACTTAATGTTGTTCATTTACATAATAAATCGTACCTAATTCACAACATAATTCTTGTTTTTAAGGGAGTTAATACATACATATTTTAATGAACACAAAATTTAATAAGAGTAATGTCCCTTAGTAAACAATATGGCGGCGACTTATAAATACGGAGGTTTGTATTAGCGGTGTTTATATTTGGCGCATTTTCATTTTCCGCCAATAAAGCCAAAATAAAACCCCCGCAGATAATACCCGCTATACAGTATCCCAGTTCACATAGTGAAGTGGAGGCTATACAAAACTCATGCTTGTCACATCCTATCAGGTTCTGCACTTATACTACTTGAAATTGAGAATGCCTTCACACTTGGAATAATTATTACCAGACAGGTCAGCAGGCAAGTGCAGATAACTGTGTCAATGATTTTATAAGAATTATAGCCCTTTTTCTGTGACAAAGTAGTATGTGGGGGTGTAAATCACATTAAAGATATAGGTAGTTCTTAGCAATGAAAAGAAGACTGGACAGAAGGATTATGCATGTGACTTTTAAATGATAATCCTTGTAGATACAGGTCATTTGGATTTCAGTTTACCTTTTGAGTAACATATTTAATGTTATACAACAATACTGAATTTCTTTCCTTACTTGTATTTTAGTAAATACATTTTTTTCTGCTGTTTATGACAGGGGATAGGAGAAAGATATTGTAGGAATTTTGACCACATGCAGATATTTTGTGTGCTTTTCAGACATATTTTTACTTTGATGTTGAGCGGGAACATTTCCGCCGTGCCTTGAACAAGTGGGCCCAAGTTTTTTGTGAGCCCACTGTTGAGGCAGGATGCAGTGGACAGAGAAATAGAGGCAGTGGACAGTGGTGAGTTTGCAGTTTTGATAATTTCTCACATCCCCCATCACTGATGTTTTTACCTCCACAAGGAGAGTATCCAAAATAAAAACATCATTTTAATTGGCTTAAATATGTTCATGCTTAAAACGTTAAAATATTGACTTCTTTGTTGAAAATTTCATGGCTGTTGAATGGTGAGCAATTGAACAAACTGTGGATAATTGATCAGTGATGAAATAATGTCTCAAATGACATTGGCAGACTCATCATTTAGGGCTTCTTAATTCATAACAAACAATTTGGGGTTAGTAGTGAGGGCTGTGTTGAAATTACTTTGTCCATTGCATTGTGGTGCATTACATAGTGCCCTTATTGTTTTGTGATGAGTTCGTGTATTTCTTTTCAATGAAAGTTCTGCTTTTTTTCTATACTTTTATATTCAATATTATCTCAACAAATTCCTTAGTAATATTCCAGAAAAAGGACTTAAATCATTGTGCATTAGCAGTATTGAGATCTGATATGGGTCATTCGTGCTAGAATATTCGCTGTCACTCTCAGAAATGAGCCGAATTCGCTTGAAAATTGATCGCTCAACTGGCAATCTTGGTCAGGTCGTGACCGTACATCTAGGTGTTGCTGTGAAAGTTTATTTTGTTCATTCTTCTGATTGATTCACGACTCGTGAAAATATCACTCAGCGAAATTATAAATCGATCTCACACCATAATAAACAATTTTTCCTTTACTTAATGCCATTAAGTCCAGAAATTAGCTGTTTTATTCACAAAAGACTTCAATATTGGCGGGATTACATCGCGTGCGTGACATTTTAATGACGTCATTTCTAGCGTAAAACCCAGCACAAAAAGGTAGTTTCTTTTTTTTTTTGCAGTGAAAATAACACCAACTTTTCACTGCTGTTATTTTCATTATAAACATAGGTATTTCATCAATAAGCATGAAAGAAAAGTAAAGACTCATTATTTCTCCGAAATTATAAAATTTGTTATTAAACGCATTTGTGTGAGCAAGGAAATATACTGCACACCTGTATATATATATATATATATATATATATATATATATATATGATAACAAAAAAGTAATGAAGTGTTCAATACTTCAGTTGCGCGAGTACACGCACGGATTTCTATTTTCTTTTTATCTTTTATACGACTTACTGTATATAAACTGTACAGATAAATGATCTTACTGCCATGTGTTTTAAACTGGAAAACTTTTTATTGGAAAGAAATAGCGGTTCACTGTATGAATCACCTCTACTTTACGGAAACAATCGGAACTTAAAGGAAGTAAATTAATGATAAATACCTGTGACAGAATGAAATCTGATCAATTTTATGTTTTTTGGGCGAATTTTCTACATATTCTGTGTATTTCAGAGAAACAACATGTTTTTAATCAATTGTAAATCATTTTTATGGTTTGGTTGAGATAACAAGCTTATCTAACAGGAATTTTTACTTCCCTTTTTAATCTTTTCAAAACGGCTGTCCCGACTTATATCGACGTCCAGCTATTACTGGTGGATGAAAACCCCGAGTGTACAGCCGTCCAGGTAGAACCACACATCTATCAAAAGTCAGCTAAAGTTCGTCATCATACACAAGATTCGAATGACAATACCGGGATTCGAATCCATTGGAATATGGTGCTAAGTGATAGTCAGCCAACGATTTCAACGACTTTGTCATGGAGGTTCTTATTTTACTCGTTCTTATAATAACGAACTAATAAAATAGTCAAACATGTTTATTATGCTATCAAAATACATACATCTAGCTTACAAGACATATAATATATAGAAGCGTATACATTTAATCTATATTTACAAACATAGCATATGACAAACCGGCAAAATACAAAGGTACACATATTTATGAACAACCTATTCAATTAAAATATCAAGCGTGAAAATTTTAATATAGTTATCTGAATACCCCTATACCAAAATCCAAACCCCTGTGGACATCACCGTAGCCCTTATCCTTATTTTTCGCCCCTTTTCAAAATAATTAATATTCATACCATGTACCTTTTTGCTTATTTCTCAATATCAAATACAAGCACGCAATTCAATGTTGTTTTTTTTTTATTTTTAGAATTTCGAGGTATTTCTGAATCTAAAATTCTACTTTCTCAAATATTAAAACGAAAATATAAATACAAGATAAGTATGTGTGTATTTCTTATCACACATAATAGTCCGTTCATTTTGGAAATGTTAACTCTGATTTGACCAATATTCTTCAATTGTAGCCCTTATCTTCCTAAGTCTAATTTCTTTCTTTACAGCGTAGTTTTTATTGTCCATTGCAACTTCCACAATCCTTGGTAATGCTCCGATAGCGATTATAAAAATGACATGCATCACCTCAGAGATCCCTTCTCCTTCACCGAATCGCCTTACTAATACCACACTAAGTGTGACCGCTATAAACGCCATAATCAACATTATCTTCAGTATTGCTCTTGCTATCTGAATATGAACAGGAAGATAAATGTGAACGAGGTGATCAAAAAGATCTTTTGGAATTCCAGGTGCATGGTTCCGATAAATCAGTTTTGAATGCTCTTCGGTTTGGATGTTTTTGATCCGCGCGATTTGATCACACGACAAAGGAATAACATGGTCTCGAACCTGAAGTTTGGTTATCTCCAATCCAAAAGTATCATTTATAACAACTGTGCCATTCACGGTGTGGATCTGAGGCATATTGTTTTCAAGAACAAAGGAGATGTCAATTGCATCTGCTAATAGAGCAGAATAAGCTGAACCAAAATTTTTAAAAAGTTTCATGACGTAGTAAAGCAACGCTATTCCAAAAAACAGGTAGCCAAATGAGAAGGAAGGGTAAATTATCACGGCCATAAAGCATAGAGCAATCACCTCCGCAATAAAAGCAAAACTTGCTATAAAGATAGTAGAGATACCGAAAACAAAGTATATAAACAAAAACGTTGTTAAACTGAAATAAACGCTTTTTATTAGAAGAAGCAGTACACTTAGTCTCCTACTTGCACGCTGTTGTTCGAAAAACTTTGACTGCGCAGAAAAGTAACCTTTTACAATAATAGCAATTCCGTTTACCAATGGAATTCCGTAGAATAAGACACAAAAAAGAAGTTCAAGCAGACAAAAAACCAAGTAAATTGGTAAGAGGATAGTAACCAAACCTAGTGCGAAAGCAGTTTTCATTCCAGAAAGCCTGCAGTTAGAAAAAAACCTCTGCATCCTCTTGTACTGCAATCGAAGTGCATCTAACCAAAATTTGTAATTTGTAAGCATGTAAATTCTAGCTTTCATAATAGAAGCAGGTCTTCGATAACCAGTTTTATCGGCTATTTTAATTGCTGACAACATTTCGACAGTTTTCAAATCAAAAAACAGCGGGCTTACATGTCCAAAAGCAAATTTTTCTGTACATCCGTTCTGTATCAGTTTGTTTAATTTTGATGGCAAAATAACGAAAGTTATTCCGCCCGCGAAAAATGTGCAAAGTACAATATATGGGCCTCCAAAAAACGGTAAGAAATTCTTTTTGCTTAACTCAAAACCTCCAATCATTGATAGATATCCCATTGGGCAGCCGTGTCGAAGAAGAGCCAAAGTGGTCCTTTTTTGATATTTGTGATAGATGTAAATTTCTATGAAAATCACGATTGGAGATACAAAAATAAAAAATGCTCGACGGACACGTGAAACAGCTATAGGAAACCTGTCTACAAGACCACAAAACCCACCAACAAATTTAGTAAAGCAAACCGGTGCTGATCCATTTAGAAACACCCACTTCCTGTTAGTTTGGATGAAGCCTGGTCCCCCACTGGTCTCATTTATTGTTGCTGCAGCACTAACCAAGAAAAGGGGAAAGTAGGCAAAAACCACTAGACCCATCACATACGGAATAATGGTTACTTGAAACATTTTTGGAATCTGATGGCCCAAACAATTAATGAATAATTCCGAATGATTGTAGTGCTTATTGTGTGTCCGGCAGCAGTTGTACCTCACATACTCAACGGGAAAATTGAAATATACACCAATCTGGTATGCCAGGGTATTCTTTACACCAGGAACTTCTGCCAGGTAGCAATAATAGGTGTACGAATAAAAACGATTTAGATGAAGTAAGTATTTCATGGTCATATTTTTCAGGGCGTAGCCGATTGCCGTGGTGGTAGACCGCTGACCAATTATCAAAGTGCAGTTTGGCTCTTCTGATTCAACTTCAATGTAGAGGTGATCTACGGGTAATGTTTTAGAATCAAGAAGTTTAAAGGAGAGTATCGGAAAATCTACTGGCAATTTCAAATATGGAAAAAATCCGTCGGGAGAGTAGTATGTCCATATCCAATGGTGAGGCTCAATTACACCAGGTTCATGTTTAACTGTGATGTTCCGATATATGATTCTGAATCTCGCAAGGTTTGGATCGTAAACATCAATGGCATTTTCGAACACATTTGCACTTTTTCTGGTGACTTTAAGAACACACGGAAGTTTCTCTTTCTTGGCATTTTGACGTTCCAGGTCACCGTGCCTTACATTTTGCGCCAGAGAAACATCTGTGAATTGCCTTGACTCATGCTTATATGTTTCATATTGACGTAGCACATCGGTTGTTGTATTTGTTATACTAGCCACATCATCACTTTTCCCTTTCCTCTCCTCCAATGTACAAGATACTTTTTTCAGTAGTAGACCGATCAATAAAAATTTTACTGTTAACATCTTCAAAGCAGCTGCCCTGTCAAGTAAGATTATCATGTAATATTTTAAAAATACAAATACCAGTACAGTTTTTAAAAAAAAATGAACTAATGAACTTCTTAATCCTTTCCCTCATATAGACTCATTTTGACGCACTCAATAGGTACCACGTAAAGCCTGATCTGCAGAAAACCACAGTTAAACCTTACCAAATTTAATTATAAAGGCCTCATTTCCAGACCACTGAGGAGCAGCGAACAGCATAAAACCTGCGAGTAACTCGCAGGCTGATCTGGTTTTATGTTGTTCGCATAGGTCTTTTCATGGTTTCCTCTATGAGGGAAAGGGTTAATTCGAGATGGAACATTTGTTGGAGAAATTAAAAAGAAAAGATAAACGACGACAACAACAAGAACAACAACAACAGAGTAGAGATTACAATGTATATCAGAAAGATCATTATATAGTTTTACTCTGCCACTTCATTATACGTCTTGTGATTATATAGATGTATTATATAAGTATGCAATTACCTTAATTCTTAACAAATCAACCACATATAAGTAGATATAACACTGTATCACCCATGCAAAGATAGAGGAACAGGAAAGTAACGAACGATAAGGAAGTGTTTTTTTTCATGATACGTTGATGATATCGAATCCCAAATCAGTTGATTATCTTTTAATGGATCATTTCCTTGTAAATGCACGTGAATAGAAACCTAAACATGATTCAGATTTAAAGTCCAGCAAATAGATACCATCATTAAATAAAGAAATCACAATGATAGTTGATAAAAAATTGTTTTAACAGTGTCAAAAATGTGAAGTAACTTACACTTTACTCTCGTGTGAACGTTTCGAAGAATAACATTTTTTATCAACTATCTATATGATTGATTATGTATGAATTTAAAATTTCATTTGTTTAAATCAATTGTCTTGCATGTATTCAATTATTTATCATCAAACGAGTTAAGCCTATAAATAAACAATAAGTGATTTCATAAATCTTGTACAATAAACTTGAACACCAAATTAACTTTAATATAAAAATTAGAACAAAGCTAATCTAAAATCAAAAGGAGAATAATATATGATTTATACACATGTGAGGAATGAAAGCGATAATATATACATATTTTTTACCTTTCACACAGCAAATCAGTCAAAACACCGTCTTCGGAAAGTTTTGATTTCCACGCTAATGTCACTTAATCATTGTATCAAATTTTTCTTCCTGGTAATTGTGTCTCTAATCTCAATAGAAACCAGTCCAAGTCACGCGCGGTTATAATGCCAAAAGATTTAAACACAATGAGATGACGTAAGGGCAGATTTTTTTTCCGGTTTCAAAAAGACAATAGAAATTTATTGCACAGTATCATTAGTTTAACGTATTGCAATTTATAAAAAAACAACACGCAAAATCTCTAAGAGATTATAATGGTAGAGAAATATAAAAACGCTCGCTATTAAAAACAAGTGAAAAGTAGTAAATTGTATTACTAGTGAATTTTACCAAAACTTTTACCCAAAATGTGGATTAAAATTAGGGCCATCATCAATAGAAACGATAGCGATACACTAAAGATAGTTTTGTCTATCGATTAAAAAACTGATTTTGGCGGGAAAAGTAGTGAAAAAAATTACAACGCTGAAAAATTCGGATCTGCCAAAATCGGGATGGTACCAGTTTGACGTGGTAACGTTTGTAATTGAGTAAGACAGCATTTGGGTGCATATTTTCAATAACATTCAATTATGTAAAACACAAATATTATAAAATACATGCACATGTACTATAAGAAAGGAATGACAAACAAATTGAAATTTTCTTCCGATATATCGAAAACATTGATAGTCCTTGTTAAAATCATAGCTCACAGAGAATATTTGCACAATTGCAATTAGTTCTTAACCGTAGAATAGCTAGGTGGTTTTCATTGTGTGACTTGCAATCATATATTTTCTTCTTAAAACTGATAGGTTCTAAAAATGACTGATCTTAAAGCACCTCTTTCATTTACTCAGAAGGCCAATGACTACGAATTTGATTATAACTATATTACGTCTATCAATACCCATCTGCAGGCACATGGTCACCCAGTGCAACTTTTCGTAATCGTAAAATAATTGATGGTTTTCCCATCACAGGCAACACCGTTACTGACGGTATTAAAACTATATTTATTTTTTCTATTTTCATTTGCCCTCACTTGGCCATGTTGCGGAACGTGTCACGTGGTACCGCTTCGGAGATACCGTATTATATGCTTAACCAATTTCGTCGAAGACGCGTTTTCGAAAATAGAATTTCCCCGTGTTTTGTGACCTACGTTTTCCAGGCTGTTATGAGGGAGAGTAGATTTTTTTAAATTTCTACCGATCGTCTGTGAATGAGCTGCTTTAATGAAGGGGTGGTGTACATTCGCTCACATACTCTCTCGCATTTGAATCATTTTATTAACAGTGACAGGAACAAGCATACTGCTTTCTCTTTTTATATTAAAGAACTAGCATACGCTTTAAGTAGTCGTCTAGCATTATATACAATATCTGTAATTACACGTCATTTTGAAGTGATTCTTCATTTGTAATTTCATCTTCTTCTTCTCCTTGGTTATTCGTAGGTCCGTCATTTATATCTGACCAATATTCAATTATACTTGTTTTTATGTTTTTTATTTCTATCTCTTTAGCTACTGCGTCGTTATTGTTGTCAAGTGCAGCCTCGAGGAGTCTCGGTAGGGCCCCTATTGCAACGATGAATATAACATGCATGACTTCAGAAATACCTTCGCTTTCACCCAAAGGTCTAGCAAGAACAATACTGAAAGTGATGGCTATAAGGGCAACAATTAGAGATAGTTTAAGCATCGCTTTGGTAAGTTGAATATGAATGGGGCGATATTCACGAACAAGTCGACTGAAAAGCTTTCGCGGTATCCCAGCCACGTGGTTCCGAAAAAGAACTTTGGTACTTTCCTCAGCCTGCATGTTTTGTACCTGTAATCTTTGGTCTGTTGATAGGTTTATGATATGATCTTTGATTTGAATTTTGTTTATATGCATACCTCGTGTATTTCCAATATATATTGATCTATTGATTATCTGTGCATAGAATAGTTCGCTTTTCATACAAAGGGAAATCTCAACAGCATCGGCTAAAAGTGTGAGATATTCTGATCCAAAATTCTGAAACAATTTCAGGATATAGTAGACTAGTACTATACCAAAGAAAAGATATCCAAATGAAAGTGAAGGATACACAATTACTGCTATGAAACTCATGACTACAACTTCTGCGAGAAATGAAAAACTGGCGATGAAAATAGTGAAGATGCTGAAAGCAAAACAAACGAAAAGACATGTGGTTATAAAGCTACATAATATTCTGATGCAAAAGCTTGCAATTTCTCTACAGGTGTTTGGCTGAGGTCCGTTTATACCGAAAAAATTAGACTGGGCCAAGATGTATCCCCGTACAACAATTACCATGACGTTTAGCAGAGGCATCCCGTTGTATAATATACAGACAACTAGTTCTGCGAGACATAATGCAATATATACAGGGGAAAGAATCAAAAGAATAAAGATAAACAGTTTTTGACTTGGTGCAGTAATACACATACAAATAGTCCTTAATCGTTGCCACTGTATCTTGAAACTGTCGGTCCAAAATCTATAGTTCATTAGCATGTATATCCTTGCTTTGATAATCACCGCTCCTCTTCTGTAGCCAAATTTGTCACTGATTGACAAAGTTGAAAGTTTTTCTAGTGATTTTATGTTATACAGAAGAGGACTTGCGTTTTCGGAGCCAAGTATGTCATTGCATCCTTCATGGATCAAACTATCCAAGCATTCGGGTAAAATAACGAACAATGTCCCAGCAATGTAGAACGTGAGAAGAAGAATATATGGTCCTCCAAGAAATGGCACGAAGTTGGATTTGCTCTTTTCATAACCACCGATCATAGAAAGATATCCAAGTGGTGCGCCGTGATCGAGAAGGGCAAGAGTCACATCACGGACATGCTTGTATTTTGTATAAACAACCAGTTCTATATATATAACAATAGGAGCGATTAATAAAAATACCATACGCCTGGCACGTGAGACGGCCACGGGAAAGTAGTCAACCAGTCCACAGAGTCCGCCAATCATCTTTGTTATACAAATTGGCGATGACCCATCTAAGAACACCCAGTTGTAACTATCTTCTCCAAGACTTTCATATGAATGCCTCCATTTCCGGCGTTCATCCGTTTCCGTCAAAGTGGCACTCACACTAATGAGAAGAGATGGAAAATATGCGAATGCTATTAGTGCCATGATGTATGGTATAACACTTACTAGATATAATTGCTTTATCTGTCGGTTTAAGCAGTGTACATGATGAACAGAATTATTGTACTTGTATGTATATGTTCTACAACAGTTGTATCGAGCAAATTGAACTGGGAAGTCAATGTAAATTCCAAGTTGGTATTCCAATGTGTTCTTTACATTCGGAACTTCGGCCAGAAAACAATAATATGAAAACGTATAATCCTTGCGCAAAGGTACAAGATAGGTTTTTGTCATCTTTTTCAATGCCTGGCCTACCATAATTGTTGAATAAAAATCGCCTATTGTCATCGAGCAATTGTCCTTCTTTGAGTATATATTAAGGTATACATAATCCTTCTGGGTTTTCGCGTCGAGAAGCCCGAAAGATAGCACAGAGAAGTCGATAGGCCATTTTAGATATAAAAACAATGACTTCAGAGATGAAAAGGTCCAGATATAATGGTTTGGCTTAATTACCCCAGGCTTGTAACTGACATTTATATTTACGAAGTTTATTAATAGCCTTGCAAAGTATGGATTATATATAGAAAGCTGGTATTCAAAACCTCTTGCACTTCTGTCTGATACTGTTAAACCACAATTTATCATTTTAGTCATATTTTCCAAAACTTCGGTTTCTTCCTCCCCAACATCGTGCATTCCCCAATTGCCAATTGCTTTTAAATTGTCCATTTCTTTCAACTGGAAACTATCTGGAAGTTCCTGTTTATACGGGTACTTTTGATCCAAAGCTTGTTCATTCGTGTAAGAGCTTTTCTGTTCATATGTAGTTTTCACGTAGAATGAAATCACTGCCGTTACAAGCAGCAACCTCTTTATAATTTTCATAGCTGTCATATCTGGAAGGAATGGAGAAAAAAAGCAAATACAAATAGGTTGGCCAAGATTTCAGCTGAGTATCAACGGTAACAGCCTTAATCAGTTCTCCACTTTCAGACATTCAATTATTAGGCAAATTATCAAATACAAGACGTGCATGAGCTGTTGCTCTGTACATATCAAAAAAGAAATATCCTGCGTTTTGTCGCTAACCTGAGCATTTGTGTTGAGTTACCGCCAATCTGTAAATAGACACTGTGACGACACTAGCTTGCACTAGTCATTCAGACCGGTGTTGACACGCTGCAGTAATCGCCCAATGTCCTAGTTCGTTTTAGCTCAGAATTAACAAGAGAAAAAATATCTTTCCCCATTTTAAAAGGGCAAAGCCTTAAAGCAGCTCGTTCACAGATAGTCATTAACTTAAAATTCGATTTTTAACTATATGTGTGTATTACGTCTATCGATATCCACTACAGACGCAACAAAAAAAAAAAAAAAAAAAAAAAAAAAAAAAAAATAGGTGGTTTCCCCATTACAGGCAATACCGTCACAGGCGTTATTGAAACTATATTTAGATAGTTTACTATATTTATTGAAACTATATAAAACCAAAATCTATATTTAGATCCATTCACTTTTCGCACGCTAATACGCCATGTTGCGGATCGTGTCCGTGCTTCGGGGATATCGTATTCTATATTCAACGGATTTCGTCGAAGTTAGTCGAAAATAGCATTTTCCTGTGCAATATGACCTACACGTTCCGAGTTTATTTGTCAAGAAACAAAGTTTTCACCAATATTAATGAGGGAGAGTAGAAAACTATTTTTTTTTAATTTCTGTAGTTTAAAGTATTTGAAACGAGTAGTTCTATCCAACTTAGTAACGGCCCTTCCCCTAGCTTAATACATTAAAGGCGTATTTCACAATAGCGGTATTTTACTATATATACAAAGAAGGAAAATCAAAAATAGCGAACAGACTTTTTTTTAAAACTTGGTATGATTATAGAGAATCACACTAGAAACAAATATATGAGATAAAAAATGGGGGTCTCCATGCTAATTTCTGAGTTATCTTTCCCTGAATATTATTTTTTTTCTCTTTTCTGTCATTTCCAAAGGCAGATAACTCAAAATCAAGCCTATCGATACCTTATTTTATTTCATATTATTGTTAATTGTTTCACTCTTGTCATTATGCAGAGTTGAAAACAATCCCATTCAACTGTTTCAGCAAATAGACATACCAAGTTTTCTTTTTTAAAAAATCAGAATATTTCTATATATTCGCGTTTGCGACTAAAATATAAAATCTGTTTAATAGAATTTCTACAACTTTTACACAGTGACAGGGAATATTGTACCAAACATCGAGTTGAAATTAAATGAGGTGTTGCTAGCCCATGATATTGAGTTATCTGTCCTTGAATATGACATTTAAAAAACAACAACAAAAAACTCACATTTAGGGGCAGAAAACTCAAAAAGTTGTATGGAGACCCCCCTTTTTTTATCCCATATGTTTTTTTCTAGTGTGATTCTCTATAATCATGCAAAGTTTAAAAAAATCTGTTCGCTAGTTTTGATTTTCCTTCTTTGTCTATATAGGAAAAAAACTGCTATTGTGAAATACGCCTTTAAAGCTCTACCGATCATCTGTGAATGAGCTGCTTTAAATGATGCTTTATTAACCTCTAAATGCTCGATTAAGCCCACATTATGAACTATTTAATGAAAGTATAAGAGAAATCCTCGAAATCCTTAGCTGTTCAGACATACTATATGCTATTATAGTGAGAAAAGTGGACCGAGCGTGTTCTGAAACTCACTTTGCAGTAAGAGCACGGATGTCTCGGGCGTACACGGGGTGTTTCAGAAGCTCGAGGACTCATGTAAAAATACTTGAAGTAATTTTGATACACCGTAGTATAGGAGATATAAAGAAAATCCACGGACTTCAGAAAGCCCCTCGAATGTTTACTTTATGTTGACGTTGTTGTGAGTAAGTGATTATAGAACCTGAAAGCCACAACTTGTGATTTTTCTTAAGGAATCTTTAACGTAAATATGCATTTCTTAATGTCTTTCAGGCAGGAAATTCACATGAAGAGGCTATTACGGTGAATCGGGTTTAACTGGAAAAATTTAAAGATACTGGGATTTTAAGGCCTTCTATACGCTACGTTATAACAGGGGTGCAAACGCTAACCTTATACCACTGAACGAAAACTGTAGTGCACATCACAAAATCTTCTAATATAGAATATTCGCCAAATTCAGCATATACTTCTTATCTTATAATGGTCAGATAAAGTAAAGTTATGACGGTGATAGACAGCTGTTGATACTATCGGTACTCTGTCAGCAAAATATCATATATGTTACAATAAAAACTGTTTTACATGAAAATCGACAAAACAACTGTCAACAAAAGTATAACGTCAACGTCAGATATAAACACATCGTCAGATTATTTTATGATTGCAGATCCTGGAGTATAAACAAAGTAAAGTATGGTATTGTTTTATAAATCAAGGGCATACAGCCGATATCAGTCATAAACGAACTTGGCCTAAAGATTATGGGCATAAATATTGTCATAAATCTTTATTATGATTCCTCAAGAAATTAAATTGCTACAGTGTATACAAATCTTTCATTTTTTTTATTATTTTATATTTGAAATACCGTAAGTCCTATTCAGTCATAATCGTACTTATCCGCGAAATTGTGAACAATGCCATAAAGTTTGAAAATGATTAAAAAATGAACAGGCTACAAAGGAAACAAAGAAAAAATTAGCATATTTATATAATTAAAGGGCCATAATTCCTGACCTAATAAGCCATGATCGAACTTGGTCGAGAGATTATGGCGACAAACATTGTTATTGAGTTTGAAGATGATTGTCTATGAAATGAAGATGCTAGAGTGCAAGTGCAAACAAACTAATTGTGGACAATAGACGAACGGACGAACGACGGACATTCGACGATTTTCATATAGCTTCCTTGGCACGTGCTCAGGCGAGCTAAGAAAAACATTATTTTTATTGAACTAGTGGTCATATCTTGATTTTATTGGGCACAAATGATAATTTTATGACCATCGTGATCCCTCGTAATTGCTGAAACAAAGTTTATCCGTTAAAAATTATGTTCCCACTGATTTCCTTAATAATATGTATAGAAAATTCTTCCCCAAACCGATGATACTCAGGTGAACGAACAGGACCATAAAGGTCCTCTTGTTCATTTTCTTTATACGAGTAATACCTCGTAAAATGTCCATGTACTTTTAAATATGCTCTTAATTGAAGTTTCAAAAAGCCTTAGTTGTAAAAAAATATTTTACTCGTTTTACAGCTTCGATAATCAGAAATGCATGAACGAATAAAGAACAAACTATTCCTACCTTTTTAACAATAGTCTCTCCAATCCACTGCTAATCAAATCTTTCTCCAGATGGTACGCCAACAGAAACAATGTCGCAGTGAGTATTGTGCGAGCGCAATTGTGACCTCTTAAAAAAAACAACAACAAAAAACGCTTCTCAAATGTCAAGGAAAATATATACACTTGATTTATATCGGTGCTCTCATTCGGTTTAATAATTTAGTCACACACTTTTGGAAATCAATTGTCATGCAGTTTCAGAAAACAATTTATTCATGATTTAAAAAAATGAATCATGTAAAATATTTAGGTCTACAGCCTGTATATGTGCGAGTTTACGTGTGTGTGTGTGTGTGTGTGTGTGTGTGACGCAGGTCCTCCTTAAATAGTAGTAAAGAGACCTCGGGTGAGTCTATGATGCATGGGTGACAAATGAGATAACCCTATATTACTCATTAATCCCAATGGATATTTCCAGACTAATGGGGTGTCGGGAGCGGGAGGTCGATCCCCAAAGTCGATATACCAAACTCAATAAAACCGGTACCGTGGTATAGCTCCCACGCTTGGAGCAAATATAAGGGTAGTTCCAGGTGTCAGGATAATGTGACTGGATGTGGTATCATGCCACATGTCTACGGCGTGATGCTGCAGTATACGTCTTAGGTAGACATGGTCTCTGGACAGCAGAAATATACGGTACATATGTTGTAAGACAGTCAACTACATTAAATCTGAGGATTCTTCGGGATGGCGATGTACGTTATATCTAAATATACGGAAAAAAACACGGAAGAGAGAATGAAGGAAAACTCAAGAAAATGCTCGAATTGAATATATTTTATTAATCGGTCCAGGGTCTCTATTAATGTACAGGTAAGTTTAAAGAGATCCTGTTCTGTAAAATATATACTTGTAAGTAGCCTATATATGCTAGTCCTATAAATATTCCGTCGCTTTGTGATTTTTTTTTCAGACAAAGCGGCGCTTTATTGTCACATGCATTCATTGTACTTTGAACAGTTTTAATGTAGACAGGAAATTAAGGATATAATTTCCTTTCAAAACTTTTTTCAAGCAATATGTTTTCATTATTCAAATAATGGATGCAAATACCTAGAACGTCGCTTCGTGTTCAAATGAAAGTGGAAGATTTGTATTGTGTTATATGAGAAGCATTCATATTTTACTTCCCGTTGTGGGATTGGTTTTCCGTAAAATAAACACAAGACTGTCAGTTTCCGGTACCGACTTAGCGTTTGATAAATTGAATTAATCTGTAATTTGTTTCATCTGTAAGTTATTTTTATGGTATTTGACTGCGTTTTAAAGTCACGTGTATCATGAAGTTACAAAATTTAATAATGATATATTCTGACAAGTAAAAGTTCATTTAATCATAGGTTTTCGCGAGTTGACAGATCGTACAGTAGTAGGGTAGCACAGGGATGAACATGTTTATATTAGGTTATCCAACACTTGTTTTGTGAACATTCAATGAGCCGTATCCCTTGAGTAGTAGGAGGAGCAAATTTGGTTGGAAAATTTAAATTGACAAATTGTAACAACTCATACAGGTTCAAAAAAGCTCAGCAGTGCATAAAAGAATTAAATGTAATTGAATTATCTTAAAAAAGCATCACAATAAAGCACATTTTCATTTAGCTTTCAGTAAGAATTCATGAAAGGGTGAGGGATGATGTGAACCCTACATTAATCTCTACTGAGATCCGCTCCGGTTATTTTTTTTGTATTGGCCTCCACTGGATCTCTACCCAGGCCTTATATAAAAGCTTCGGGAAATTTACACCGATACCCCTACCTTGTTTCGGCCGTTCAAATCGATTGTTTTAGGGTGCACATGTAAAATCCACGCGGATATCGTAAGAAGACATAATTTTCTTTCCATTTCATTCAACATCATTGTCTTAACTTACCAATTTCACCAGTTTTACAGCTACGGACTCGCGAAACCTCCAAACTCGCCGTTTAAACCGCCATATTGTTTATATGTGAGGGTTATCACCTGACTAATCCGTGATTGGATAACTACAGTTAGGTTCATTTCATGGGTTATGCAGTAATAAGCGGTGTGTGGTGTTCTCAATCTATAAGTAAATATAACATGTTTCACATAAACTATATTTTGAAAAATCGTTTTATAGAGCAAAATTTCTTTGATTTTGCCAGGGCTGAAACATTGGCAAAGAGCATTTACCTTTTGTTGTTGAAGAGTCGTAGCTGAACTGAACCGTAGTTTAAACTGCTTTTCCACTAGTCACGTGATCACAAATGGCATAAATATTCAGCATCTTGAAACGATCATATGCAGCGGGCAAGACCCTGAGATCCCTAGCTTCAAGGTCAAGGTCACTCTTAAAGATAGAAAATAATGAATTGAGTGGTTTTTTTGTGTGTATCTGGTCCATAAATTCCTCATGCATGGATGGATTGTAAAATTACTCGACACAAATGTTCAACACCATGAGATGGTGTGCAGTGTGCAAGAAACAGACCTTTACCATCAAGGTCAAAGTCACACAAAGAGGTCTGGTATGGTTTTTGTGTCTTATCTGTAGGTTTGGTTTTTCATGATTGAATTTTGTAATGACATGGTATAAGTGGTTATTAAAAAAAGATTACCGGTCACATACAAAAAGAGTTGGTACTGTAAGAATTCTTTAGATATTGCCCTTTGTTGAATTTTTATTTTACTAAACCTTATCAAGAAATGTTTTACTCTTCCAAACCCATCATACACTGACAGCTAATGTTTTTTGACCAAAAAAAATATATATATTCAGGGAGCATCACCTGTCTCCTGTGGTTTCTGGTATCAATTTAATATCTTGAACATTTTCAAAGTTATTTTATTCTAGATTCAAATGAAAAAGTAAACCTATTGTTGTGATCCATGGATCATCTGAGTGGTTTGCAAAAACTTTAATGTGACTGATTACTCAAAAAGTATTTAAGATATTGACATGAAACGGCAGAGGTATATAGACCTCCTTCAGGAGAAGTGCAATACACAAGAAACATAACTATTGACTTCATAACTTTTGAGTTATTGCCATTGGCATCACTCCGAAATTCTAATGTGACTGGTTTCTCCAGATCTCATTTAGGAAAAGTGCATTTATAATTAAAGAACTATACTTGATCGATGGCCCGTCGTTGTTGACATATAAAACAAGTGTTGGCGCCACTCTGTAGAGCTTTAGTTGTAAATTTTATAACTCCAGTATGTGTTCTTCTCTCTGATATTGTCAGGATAACATGAGTGTTTGGGACTTCACAAAGTTCATTAATGGTACTTTACCTTTATGTGTCCTTTGAAATAATTCCACATTCAACTTGGTCTGAGTATTGCCCTCCAAAATCATACTGAGATCAAGCATTCTGAAAGTCCTTGTCCTATCATTCCTCATTTTCTGTGCCTAACACTGCTTTACCATGCAGGTGTGACACCTCTGGCCGCAGAAACATAGGAATATAGGCAGTTTTTCTAACATAAAATGCTTTGATTTATTTAAAGAAATTTTAAAAGGGGAAAACATGTATGACCAGCCTCTGACAAAGAAAGAGAAAAAGCATATTATGTTCGTGATGTATTTTAGGAGCGGACCTACAAGTTTAGAGAGTTAATATGATTGAATAATCGGATGCCAATATGTGTCGATGATATCAAGAAAAGTTGTCCTGTTTGGAAGGATTGGGCTGCAAGTTCTATCAAGTACATCACGCTATCTGAGAGTCCGGCAAAAGCATCACCTTGCAATGTCATCCGACAGGAATGGAAACTCCGAGATTATAAAGTCTCTAAATGACAAAAGAGATTACAGGTATCTATGTTTTACATTTACTGCTGTGTGCTTTATATACTTTCATTTATTTTAACAGTGTTTGAAGTTTAAATGGGAAGATTTTCAATGATTTATGCTGCAGAAATGCATTTATTACAATTTAACTTTTGTTTCAATGATAGATATCATTGCTCCGTATTGGAACTCAACATATAGCAAATATTATTTAAGGTTTGTTAGATAAATCTAATAGAATATTTTTGTATTGGTGCAACAGTAGGAATAAAACAGTTCATACAAGGAGTATAGGATTTAAGTTCCTCCTCCAGGCATACTCATTTGTAATTTGTATTATTTTGTATACTTTTGATTTTAATTTCCTGAAACTAACAGTCTGATTGTGTCTGACAGGATATTCTTTATTGTTGTCTAAGATGTAGATTGTGTTCACTTTCTTTTTTTGTTGTTGAGGCAAATGATTCAGAATTGGTAGTATTCATTACTGTTCTCACACAAAACTTGGACGATAAGTAACTGGTGTTGCACGCAACTCATGTGTCCCCTACCGGTGAGGTAAAAAATTTATTCTGTTACCATAGCAACCAGAACTTTTGTCTAAGAAAAAAAAAAAAAAGTTGTGTGCAGAATCTCCTTACTGCCATCTATTCATATACTAAGTTTCATAATATTATCTTGAAAGTTTTTTAAGTTATCGCGGGATCCAGATTTCCAGACATCCAAATGGACAGACGGAAGAACGTACAGACAGAGGGCCAACTTATAGTCCCCTCTGATGTAAACACCGGTCGGGGACTAATAAAGTATTCATATATTTATTTATATCCCTATCAGTAGTGCTAAAATCCCATAACATTTCTGTTCTGTATCTACTGTTGTTAATCCCTGAAAATATCATGCGATATTTTGTGTTCAGGTTGATTCAACTTGACAATGGTTTGAGAGCCCTCCTGATATCTGACTTAGATGGAGAGGAGGACCAGGCCAACATGGAGGAGGATGAGGAATCGGGGGATGAGTCGGGTGTCGATTCTGAACACAGCGGTAGGTTCTGTCCTTAATATAGCTGATTCAAGAATGCCATACCAGGGATTTTCTGGTTAAATGATTGAGACCTATACTATGTAACACACCAATTGCTAAAAATCTCTCCCCCCAATTTTTAAAGAAAAGTATATTTCCCAAAATCATGTTTTTTTTTCTCCCAAAGTTAGGTTAAAACATTGATTTTTTTTTCTCATGACACAAGAAAACATCGCATTGTAAAGGCTGTTAAAGCACTTTTTAGGACTTTTTTTAATATATTTAAATTTTCTAAATTAACTTATTTACATGTATATGGTATTTTTTTCCCACTGGAAGGGTTCAAGTTTCATCCCAAATTAGACTGAACCCTGGCATTGTTATATGACTAAAATAGTCATAGCGACAGTAAACACCAAAAACAACAACTTAAGCATCTCACCTGATAGAACGTAAACCTTAGTTAATTTACAATAATAAGATGTTAATGAAAGTAAGGATTGATATATCACATCAATTTTTTGTTTGAGTTCTTTTCTGAGCAATAAATTTTCAGTTTTATGTCGGAAAGAAAAAAGAATCAGAAAAATGACAATGGTATAATACTTAGATTAGATAAGAACATGAGTGTACAATCAAGCCTTTCTTTAAGTGTTTTTATTATGCCCCCCTTCGAAGAAGAGGGAGCATATTGTTTTGCAATTGTCGGTCGGTAGGCTGGATGGTTTGTCTGTTGTAGACCACTTCGTTTCCGATCAATAACTGGAGAAGGCATGGACCCACATGCATCAAATTCATAGGCTGATTGGTAATGACTAGTAGATTACCCCTATTGATTTTGGGGTCACTTGGTAGTAGGTCAACGTCACAGTGACCTTGAATGTAAAAATAATTTCTGATCAATTATTGGAGAACACATAGGCCCACATTCCTCAAACTTCATAGGCTGATTGGTCATGACTAGTAGATGGCCCCTATTGATTTTGGGGTCACTTGGTAGAAGGTCAAGGTCACAAGGACCTTGAATTTGAAAATTGTTTCCCATCAATAACCAGAGAACGATTGGGCCCACATTCATCAAACTTCATAGGCTGATTGGTCATGAGTAGTAGATGACCTCTTTAGATTTTGGGGTCACTTTGTCAAAGGTCAAGGTCACAGTGACCTTGATGGGAGTTGGGGGAGCGTAGGGGTGTATATGAGTCGTTCTGACAACTCTTGTTAATACCATTTTCTCAAGTATGGAGAAAACAGCAACAAAAAACCCGGGGTATACAGCAATATTGATGAAAATTGCATGAATTTTATTGAAATCTTTCAAGGGGAAAACAACTATGTGTGATCCTTGATAAAAAGAGAAAGAAAAACACTGATGATTATAAAGTTATGTCTATTATGTAGATGAGATGAGTGAAGATGAGGAAGAGGAGGAGATGGAGGACCTGCAGGCTCCAACCGCAGACTCTGATGAAAAGAAGGTACGCCCAGTGCATACACAGCTTGTTTCATCATTTGAGAATTTCTTCAGTTCAGAATTTTTAGGCACATTAATAAAAACTTGCTTGCTTGCATTTGCTTGACTAACTCACTAAAATGGTTCATACTCATTTTTGTTAATCCTCAATTTTTATAACAGTTTTTGTAAATTGACCTTTATAAAGGGAAACAGCTTATTATTGTAGTAAAGTTTGCTATTGTTTTTCAAAATAACTGATCAAAATCATTTTGCAGAATGTTTGACATGAGTTAAGTTTTTTTTAATGAAAATATCATTTACATAGTAGAAATTTTTAACTTTAGATGGAATGAAAGTATATACAGCTATATGTTTTCTAGAAAAGCTGGCAACTGGTGCAAATTTTCATCAATTTTAAGTAGAGCTGTGCATTGCCATTTTTATGTCAGGATATAATTACATATCACGTTTTTTCAAACAATGCAATTCATGATACATATTGCAGAAGCAAATGAATTGCAATGCATATTGCGATATTTAAGTAGCGATGTAATACGTATCATGATAACCTCTTTCATTCTTGAAACCAAGAGGTGTTTATATAAGAACTTCTTTAACTGTTCACAGCATCTATTCCAAAACACAGGTTATCAACTATAACAAGAACTAAGTATAATTACTGTTTAGTATCAAATAAACTGGCATTGTGAATGTAAAATACACACACTGAATTCTGACTTTTTCCGGGGAAAATGACAAAGCGGCAGCATATGTATAAACACATAACGAAAATCGTTTGTAAGAAATTGTTTACATATTGCAATACTTGTGAGCCATATTGTTACATCACAAGGTAAAATCTTTATTGCTTCACAATGTATTGTCATTTAGAATTCTTTTCTGATGTATAAGGTGAGGACAAGGCATATCGCGATGCATCAATGTATCATTATATCTCTAATATTAGGGCTCGTTGCAAAACCATTAATTTATTAGAAGTTACCATATAGCTTTCACAAAGTTCTTGAATTTTGAAGAAAAAAAAATCAAAATTAAATTCATTCTTAAGCATTCAGCACTATACATGCTAGTGGTCTATTTTGAATAAGCTTCTCTGTTTCATGATTCTTATAGAAATCACTGTGTATGTAATCTGTTTTCATGGTTACCATCTACCCTGGGTGTTTACCCTGGATCTATTTCAGTCAGCTGCAGCCCTGTGTATTGGAGTGGGGAGTTTCTCTGACCCTGCTGACATTCCGGGCTTTGCCCACTTCCTTGAACACAGTAAGTCAATTCTATGGTATATACTGGTATCTCCTTGATGTTAAGACATTGGAGTGTTTATACCAAATTTCTAATAAGTTGTTTAATAATGAAATATTATGGAATACTGTTGTTTGCCAAAATATGTCTTTTTTGTATGTAAGAAATTTTCATGGGGGGCCTCCGTGGCCAAGAGGGTAAAGTCGCTGACTTTAACACTCACTCAGCCCCTCACCGCGTGGGTTCAAATCCCGGCAGGGTCATTCGGATTTTCATGTGAGGAAGCCTTCCAGCTGGCTTACGGTAGGTCGGTGGTTCTACCCGGATGCCTTCGTGCATTTGAGGTCTTCCTCCACCTGTAATTAGCTGAACGTCGCCATATGACTGAAATACTGTCAAAGCGACGGTAAACTCATATAGTCAAGTCAAATAAAATTTTCATACACTGGTATGTAGCCACTGTATTCTTAATTTTTTGTGATGTATTTATACACACTTCAAGGAGAAATGTAATTGTAGTGTAAAGGCAATGATTTAAGTTTTTTTTAGCTTACCTGAGCACATGTGCTGAGGATGAGCTATTATGATCGATGAATGTCAGCCGTCCGTCCATCCGTCATCCACAATAAGTTTGTTTGAACTCTAGCATCTTCATTTCTTAAGCAATCATCTTCAAACTTTATGACAATGTTTATTACCATAATATCTCAGCCAAGTTTGATTATGGCTGATATCGGCATTATGTCAGGATTTATGCCCTTTTAATATTAAAAAATGCCAGATTTCACTTTGTTTGCACTCTAGCATCTTCATTTCTTAAGCAATCATCTTCAAACTTTATGACAATGTTTATTGCCATAATCTCTCAGCCAAGTTTGATTATGGTTGATATTGGCCCATTAGGTCTTTTTAGTATCAATTAAAAGTCAGGAGTTATTGCCCTTTAATAAATAATAATGCCATATTTTACGGTTAACACTCTAGCATCCTCATTTCTTAAGCAATTGTTTTGAATATAATTTAGTAACTTGTACTGGCAATGAAGGCAGTTTTTCTCAGGTAAGCGTCTTTAGGGCCATCTTGGCCCTCTTGTTTAGACTTATTCTGGTTTGAATACCATCAACCATACTTAGCGCTAATATTCTTAGATATTTTGGGTGAATTTCATCAGTCATGTTTCTGTAATAAAAAATGACCCAAATATTTGATTTCTTTATTAATAAAAAATATTCTTAGTTATGAAGGTGATAATTTATATCAACTTTGTCATGTATGGTACTTAAATATTTCATAAAACAGGAAAAGTTGAAAGGGTTTCCACCTAATTTATAAAATATTTCTTATTATTACTTAGAATCAGGTATTGTTGGTAGAATTAGAGCCAGGAGAAATATAAATGATCATGGAACGCCCAGCCTAGACTGATAAATTTTGTATCAAAGTACACTAGCATGCTATTCTGTTTATCCAACTGGATTAATTAGCTGG
Source organism: Solen grandis (assembly GCA_021229015.1). Lineage (NCBI taxonomy): Eukaryota > Metazoa > Mollusca > Bivalvia > Adapedonta > Solenidae > Solen > Solen grandis. The sequence continues at coordinate 1,214,417 of CM037785.1, forward strand.
AAACTTCTGTCCGATACAGAGGAAATGTATACCCTTTACAGTAAAATAGTTCACTTCACCCTATATTATGCCTCCCTTTGAATGTGAAAATTGTTTCCAATCAATAACTAGAGAATGATTTAGTCCAAAAACTTCATTGGGAATTTGATCATAATTAGTATTAAATGGCTCCTATCAGTTTTTGGGTCACTTGATCAAAGGTCAACCCAGATTAGTCTGTAATTGTAGTTAATTAACCTATGTGAGTCTTGCTCCTGTTTTCGGTGAACTTATATTTTCCTTATTCCTTTTCCTTATTGGTCTTGCCTCTGACCACACAGTCAAGAGCATAATTATGTGTCATTCCAACAATTCTTGTTCTTTATGAAGTTTACAGGCCCCATGTTTGCAAAATAAATACCATTCTTATGTACAATTTTCATGACTTCAATAAGGTTTCAGTATGGTATTTGAGTTTTAGCCTGAGATCATATTTAAGTATTTTTTTAGATTCCAACTGAGCAATTCTCATCATTAACCTTATGTAGTGTTTTATCATCCTACTAGTGGTATTTATGGGTAGTGAGAAATACCCGGAAGAGAACAGTTTTGATGACTACCTGGGCAAGCATGGTGGAGACACAAATGCCTGGACAGACCATGAACGGGTGAGTGAAATGATAGGTGTGTCAGGGTAACCAGTATGTTGTTTTCTGAAAGTGGTATTGCTTAAGTGAAAAATGCCATGTTGCCAAGAAAGGTTAGTATTACTGTAGTTGCAATTAGTGATAGGATACTAATTATATCCTCACAAAGGAAGCTTTGGGGGTTGTACAGGAATCAGTCTGTTGGTCTGACTTAACAAAAGATTGTGGTGCATACTTATTTACTACTTTTGACCTTGTATGTTTTTCAAAGAAAAAAGTTAAGGTATTGTCATCATTCTGGTGTTATCGTCATGAGCAACTTCAAACCTTGGCCGTAACTTTTAAACTATTAAAGCTTCTGTCATCAAACTTCACAAACTTGTTCATTATCACAAGGGATACATTTGTATAAAAGGCCATAACTCTTAGGTCTATTTAACCAAATTTATCTCTCCCTTTTTATCAAAAACTAAAATACCGGTAGATGAGCGCTGGCATCTGCATGGGTTGCTCTAGTTAAGTTTTCAGTGCCATATTTTGTAATCACAGTCAAGGGTAGTTGTAAATTGAATGTTATGAATGACATGTTACAGAGCATGCTTATGAAGGCTTTGTAGAGTTGTGGCCAACACAATTTTCTCAAAATGTATATGAAAAGTCATGGCTCAGACTGCTTCTTAAGTTTATAGAGATATTTCACTAAAACTAAGCACGTAATCATAATCAAGGATATATTTGAATCACAATATGTGGAGCTTATTAATGAAGACATGGCAAAGATATGACCCTATGAATGTTCCTTGTAACTTGTAATATATATATAAAGAGAGAGAGAGAGAGAGAGAGAGAGAGAGAGAGAGTTGTGATGCAAACAGTTTATTCATTTGTGAAGATGATCTTTTTTTCTTAGCAAATTAGTCTCCAGAACATTGATATAGGATATATACATCTCAAGTTTAAAGTGAAAAATGGAATTGATAACTTTTTCAAAAGCAGATTTGTGATTTTTACCTTCTATGATAGCTCTAGTATATCCCAGTTCACATAGTGAAGTGGAGGCTATACAAGACTCATGCTTGTCACATCCTATCAGGTTCTGCACTTATACTACTTGAAATTGGGAATGCCTTCACACTTGGAATAATTATTACCAGACAGGTCAGCAGGCAAGTGCAGATAACTGTGTCAATGATTTTATAAGAATTATAGCCCTTTTTCTGTGACAAAGGAGTATGTGGGGGTGTAAATCACATTAAAGATATAGGTAGTTCTTAGCAATGAAAAGAAGACTGGACAGAAGGATTATGCATGTGACTTTTAAAGGATAATCCTCTGTAGATACAGGTCATGTGGATTTCAGTTTACCTTTTGAGTAACATATTTAATGTTATACAACAATACTGAATTTCTTTCCTTACTTGTATTTCAGTAAATACAATTTTTTCTGCTGTTTATGACAGGGGATAGGTGAAAGATATTGTAGGAATTTTGACCACATGCAGATATTTTGTGTGCTTTTCAGACATGTTTTTACTTTGATGTTGAGCGGGAACATTTCCGCCGTGCCTTGGACAAGTGGGCCCAGTTTTTTGTGAGCCCACTGTTGAGGCAGGATGCAGTGGACAGAGAAATAGAGGCAGTGGACAGTGGTGAGTTTACAGTTTTGATAATTTCTCACATCCCCCATCACTGATGTTTTTACCTCCACAAGGAGAGTATCCAAAATAAAAACATCATTTTAATTGGCTTAAATATGTTCATGCTTAAAACGTTAAAATATTGACTTCTTTGTTGAAAATTTCATGGTTGATGAATGGTGAGCAATTGAACAAACTGTGGATAATTGATCAGTGATGAAATAATGTCTCAAATGACATTGGCAGACTCATCATTTAGGGCTTCTTAATTCATAAGAAACAATTTGGGGTTGGTAGTGAGGGCTGTGTTGAAATTACTTTGTCCCATTGCATTGTGGTGCATTACATAGTGCCCTTATTGTTTTGTGATGAGGGCGTGCATTTCTTTTCAATGAAAGTTCTGCTTTTTTTCTATACTTTTATTTTCAATATTACTGTTTAGTTGGTTTTATTGTGTTGATAATTGTTAAAGGAATGTTGTAGGTGAATAGGTCAGCTAGAAATGAGTATCATTGAATACTTTGTTACGTATATGGCCTTATTGCTTTGAATTTTTTCTTTTTTGTATGTAAACCAATCTTAAAATGGGAAATCAGCATAATGTTTGCCAATACTTGAAGCCCATAAGTTCTCCAGTCTGTCTCAGCAAACAATGTGGATTTTCAGAGTACCAGGAGCGCATACCAAGTGACCTTGACAGATTGAACCAGCTGATGGCTTCTATGGCCAAAGAAGGAAACCCCATGTCAAAGTTCCTTCTAGGTAATGTAAAAACTAGTCCCTACTTCAGTCTTGTTCTGCGTCTTTCAGTGTAGTGTTGACTGCTATTTCAGTTTATCACTTAAGCTGACAGTAAAATCTTAAAGGGAAAATTTTGAGAACTGTTATTCTGGGGCCGTATTCATAAAGCTCCTTAGGAAAAAAATCCCTTAGTTTCTAAGATTTTCCTTAAAATCGCATAGATTTCCTTAGATATTAAGGATTTCCTTTAGTCTTATATATAAAACACCTTAGGATATTTATTCTAGTTAAGGAATTATTTTCCTTAAAAACTAAGGAGCTTTATGAATACGGCCCCTGGACAGAGGAATTATGCAGAGAGGTGTCAAATACAAGAATTGTAGCATTGAAATTCAGAGATTTATGATTTAGAAATTCATTATGTTTCCTCTCCTCTTTATGCGTCCATTCAGTCACATTTTGTGCTTCCTAATCTTGGATCCAAATGTTATACATGTATAATTGTGTATGTGGACATGTATTACCATGACAATTCCCTCCAAACTACAGGAAATGCAGACACCCTGAAGAAACTGCCGGCAGAGAGAGGGGTGGACGTGTATGGATGTCTACGTGATTTCTTCAACAGACACTACACTGCCCAGTATATGACCCTAGCTGTCCATTCCAAACGTACACATCTATTGTATAATTATCTTTTTATTTAAATTTGTCTTTAAATAATGTTTGTTTTTTCTCTTTAAAGAGCTTTCAAGTTTGACCAGAACATTACCGGTACCTTTTTCTAGTCCTACATTGAAAGTCTGTAAATGATTTCACACAATTTGCATTAGCATTTTGTCCACCAGAAAGAACTGTACTAATGGTAAATGTTTTAACCGTGAAATTAATGGCATCATTAATATGTGAGCATTTACATTTCTCACAGCTGTAAAGTCTATAATGTGACTGATGTATTATAATAATGTATTATATTTGTGATTATTTTCTGTCTTTTGCAGATCAACTTGATACACTAGAGAAATGGGTGAGGGAGAGTTTTTCAGGAATACATAGCAAGTAAGCAGACCTCCCTTAGGTCTTTAATTTTTTGACCCTCAGTAATAGGTTACAGAAGGACCAAAATATGCACCTCTTTCGCTAAATAATTATCATCAGGCTTCATAGTAGTGAGGACTATGTAGGAATCACACTCATCACATCCCGTCCTACACTGGAAATTTGATCGTGATTCAAGATTATATTGTTTATAGTTGTTGTGGTTTCCACTTCATTGGTTGGCATATGCATGGCATATGGTATCAGTTTTGATCAGACCAATATTTTTTGGTAAATCTAATGGAAGTTTTAACAATTTACTATCATTTATGCAGGGTTCTTTCAGAATGAATGGTTTCATATGATCTTTACTATATAAAATATGAATCTTTAGACTTAATTTAAGTTAGCGTTCTATAGCTGAGTTATCTTTAAATATATATATTGTTTTCATGTGACAACATAAATTGTAGTTACATGAAATTTAACTTTTCAGTGGAGAAGCACCCCTTTCCTTTCAGCAGTATAAGGTAATATATTTATATTGTTTTCTGAAAATCATTATTTTTCTGTTAATCAAAAAGTAATCAGATATTGATGTCATATAAATCATTAGATACTAGTATGTCATGTACCATAGCAACTAGGTTTTCGTAACTTACAATGTAACAAATCATCCATCTAGACATCAACATGATGGACCATTTCAGTATTTGAGGTGAAAGTTTTAAGTCCCTAATTTGCCTACTACTGTTAAGGTAGTTTGTTTTCATTAATGAAAAGGTGAACAGCTTACAAACAAACCCATGTGTTCTGTTGTGTAAGCTGGGGTCAACAACTGATCACATGATATCCCAGTGTTGCTATTGAATAATCTGATAATGTAATTTGAATATGTCTATAACCATTGAATAGGTCCCTTATAGTATGTGCAAGAGAGTGAGGTTAAAAGATAAACTTTATATATAAGTGCAATGGGCATAAGAATAAATGAAAGAATATCCACTGCTGCCAGTACAATTTGACTAATAATGGATTTTTTATGATATCAAGTTTAACTTTTATTCAGTCCTTTCAAGTTTTAAGTTATATGTTAATTGTTTGTAAATGTATAAGAATGTGTAAAATATATTTCTGATGTTTTTTCCTAGGACCCATTTGACACAGACTGTTTTAGAAAAATTTACAAAGGTAAGTGAATTCTATGATGATTATTACGCCCACATATATTGTAACCCTAACCCTATACTGTAAGACATGAAATTGTCAAACAGTATTTATGTGACAATGAGAGCAGTGTGAGGGCTATCAAGATCAACATGCTTTTGAATTTCTTTCGTTGTATGTTTCATAGAGTAGAGAGATAACTCTATTCTAACTTTTAACCAAATATGCACTTTCAGAGTCGGTCAGACCATTAATTTAAACAAGATCACATGGATGAAAAATCAGCATGTGAACGGTTACAGGGTCAGTTTATGGAATGGAGTAAAAAGTCTGTACAGTGTAAACACATGCTTTATAAATGAATGACAGACATTGTGACTTATGCAACATATCAATCCCTCCTACTCATTGTGTTACAGTGATTCCTGTGGAAACAACCCACAAGGTGTACCTCACCTGGGCCTTCCCTCCACTTCATCAGCATTACAGGTATGTTCTAGTGTCCAGTAGACTGGTCCTAGTGATCAAGTGGTTAGATTGTCCATCGTGCAGCCAAGATGTCATGGGTTTGATTCCCTGCCGCAACATGCCAATACTGATAAAAATTAAACTTTGCTTGAAGGTTAGAAGAGAAGAGGTAGTTGGCTAACCTGATGTTAGAATGATGTGACAGGGTGTGGTATCACGCCACGTGACTAAGGGGTGATATTGAGGTGAGGCAGCAATATGTCTGTCTGATGTGGACAAAAGTTCTCATATGAATGAAATGTTAAGCCCAAACAAATAAACCAACAGTGTTGTGTCAAGTGGTTGACCAGTCATTTGGTTGAATGATTGGTTGGTTGGTGTGTTACTCTCCCAAGGTTCTACCTGACCTTCATCTTACTCTATTTCATAATCTTAAGCTGTTTAGGAAAATCACTACAAAGCTAATTTCTGTCCAGATCTTTACTTATACACATGTATAACATAATAAAGCAAACCAGAAATGCCAGTTTGACGATGCCCTGAAACATAGTTCCAAAATTGAATCAAATCCTTCACAGCCACTTTTCTGGATTTTCAACCAGCCTTTTTGGTGATATGGTTGTGAACTGCGCACCAACAATATAATAATGATGGCCTTGAGTTTTAGTGTATTGTGATACTGATAACAGGGTGAAGCCTTTGGAGTACATATCTGTCCTTTTGTCACATGAGGGAGAGGGAAGCATCTACTCCTGTCTGAAGAAAAAGTAGGTACAGTTGGATTTTCTTTAATGATTTTACACCAGGTATATTTCATGTGATTTTCATAGTTGGCTAATCATGCATCATAATATACAGTGAAGGTCCATTATAATGTACCCAATTAAAGCACAAATCCAGTATAACACAGTTCATCTCTTGATTCCAAATCTTTATTACCTTGTCAGGTGTCTGAGTGCCTTTGAAGTAGGAGGTCTGGGTTTGATGCCAGACCATGACCTACCAAAGTTGGTAAAAATGGTACTGGTAGCTCCCTGTTTGGCGCTCAGCATATATACAGGGTAGTTCCAGGTTTGGTTTGCCCAGCGTCAGGATATGTGACTGGAAGTGGTATCATGCCACGTGTCTTTGACATGATACTGAAATGTGGCAGCACTTGATCTGTCTTAGCTATACATAGTATCCAAATGACTGAAAAACTGTTGGATACATTCAACCCAACAAAAAAAAACTTAAGAAGCATATTTTCACAGAGTTATGTTGCAGTCTACAAGACTTAGTCCCCTTATATAGTTACGGGTTATAATGGAGCTGCATGGTATGTATCTGTCAATGTTTCTGTGTTTGGTCAGGACGTGGGCACTGGAGCTGACCGGTGGTAACTCTGGTGACGGGTACGACATGAACAGCCAGTGGTCTGGGTTTGATATTTGTGTCACCCTCACAGACCAGGGGCTGAAAGAGGTCAATCAGGTGAGGTCATTGTTTACTCATTAAAATTAAGGTAGACATAGTGATTATTAAAAAAAAATGGAAGAATAAAGAGGTCAAAAGATGGATTTGTTTTGTGTTTTTAGTATCTTCTCAGTTTCTCAGATTCATTTGAAATGTATATAAACCTTTTTGGCATGGACATACATTTGGCCCAATTTCTGTTTATTTTAAAACCCTTATTAGTCTGAAAACTGTCAGCAAGTAGAGACCAGAGTAATTTTTTTTTACATTATGAATTCGCAGTAAATCTGATATTTAGATGTCCAGAGATATAATAAATTAGGGCCGAATATGTAAGAGATAATGGGGTAACAACCAGTTAACTGCAGGAAGTGTGTGTGTGTTGGGGTGGGGTGGGGACTATATAGGAATCACTCATATTCCATTTTGTTTACAAAAAAGTTCAATACCTTTTCCTACTGTTGTGTAAGTGTGATGTAATAGGGATATTCCCTACCTTCAGTGATAGCTCTAGTTGCTTATATGACATATACTACAGGTGGTGCAGACCATATTTGAGTACATTGCCATGCTGCGGAGGGAGGGTCCCCAGGAGTGGCTGTTTGATGAGCTGAAGACTATAGAGGAGACGCGGTTCAGGTGGAGAGAGAAGGTGGGTGGTGACTGCCACTATGGTTGAACTGAGAATGGGCCTGTAATTGAAGTGGGTGAACTTCCAGCAATTATAGACCATTCATGTTTTTACAGTGAAAATTTACATATAATAAAAACACTTTTTCCTTTTTTCAGGGAATACATTTTTTTTATTTGTGACTTGAAAAAACATAATAAAAACTTTTGTGTAAGCAAGGTCAGCCATGGCCATATGAAATGCCTGTGTAACCGTTGGATACTCTAGATATTTAAACTGGATATATTAAGTGTTTACATCATATTTTAAATGCTATTTCCTGTGAATTGGATTTGCTTAATTTTTAATCTGACCATAACACAGATATTATCAGGTATTGACGAGGGACATGTAGTCAGTCCAATCAACAAATAGCCAGTCAGTTCCATTCTCTGTTACATGATAACTAGATGGGTCAGGGCCTGGGTCAGTTACTGACAGATGTGTGTGTGTTACAGGGGGACCCAACCAGCTATGTGGAGAAGGTGTGTGACAACATGCAGCAGTTCCCACCTGAACACTTCCTTACTGGACATAAACTGCACTTCTCATACGATCATAAGGTATGCATATGGTCCCTATCGTTGGGAAGTCTTTTTTCCTATTCTTTATTTTTACACTGCCTATGCCCTTGTCAAGTTTACAGTTTGAATGGAATGCATACTGTTAATAGGTGATATTTATAGCCCTACTTCAGAAGTGAAGGCTCTAAGGGAAATACACTCGCCTCCTTTCATTCTTTCATGTCACGTCCTGTCTCTTCTTATACTCACATTACATGAAGACAAGATGGGGGGCAGGGTGTTAATATTATGTAATGATAGTTCATTTAGTGACCAGTCTGAAATCTGACTATTAAGTGAGAAAGTTAGCATTTATTAGCACAACCACTTTGTTTTCAGCATACAGTATTTAATTATTGCTTGGAACTAACTAACTGTTTATCTATGAAGAGTCAATTTTGAAAAGTGTATTGAGAATAACTATATTATATGCCTTAAGATGAGCATACATGTATGGTATCTTATGACTTAGCAGGAAGTAAGTTGCCATTTTGCTTGTCACTTCTACAATATTATTACTGATGATGATAAAGATGATGTAGTCATTGGTGATTATTGTCTCAATCCCCAGCTGATTGAGAACTGTATCAATCATCTAAGGGCAGACAACTGTAACATCATGATCACCTCCAGTAATCTGACCGACTTGGACTGTACCCTGAAGGAGCACTGGTTCGGCACAAAATATGGGGTGGAGGACATTTCTCCTGACCTCATGGCAATGTGGACAGGTGAGATGATCTTGTTAAAATCAAGGTCTCAATTTCTTAAAATAGAAAGTACTTCTTACAGTGTTTGGGGTCAAACTTCATTTAAATAATGATATTGTTTCAGAAGTTCAAGGTGAATGACTTTGTTATTAGAAATATAAATATTGAAGTGTATATGCACATGGTTTTATTATTATTGTGCATGGATTAACACTAGCATTTAGTTTGCACATTGACAATATGATCTATAAAATACTGATCAAGAAAAGCAAAGTCTTTTCAGGATAAAGTAAATGTGTATTCATTTCTTGAAGCAAAACAATTATATTTTGATGAACTTGAAGAGGTTTTTTCCAGAAAAGTGTGTGTTTAAATGCCAATATATCAATTTGAAATCCCAGCTCATATGTTGATAACCTAACATTGTTTAACAAGTGAAATGATGATTTTTTTGCAGACTTAAAAGACAATCCTGCCTTGTATTTACCAAAGCCAAACAATTTTATTGGTGAGTCTCAATGTTACATTGATATAATAGTCTAGTACTTTCAACTAATTATTTTACTGCAAGGAAGCAAGAGCATTCTTTATTAATTTATCTCATTGTTTCAGTTTAGAACAAATACATTAAGAGATTCAAAGTCTTCTTTAGAGTTAACATTAAGATTACCTTTTGTAAGCTGAGGTGTTACTGGTTGCATTAAAAATGCAACAAAACACCGTGTTACAGGCCAGTTTTGAACAAATATATTTCTGATTGTTCCAGGGTGTAAAGATACTCAATTAGAAAAAGTTATATTTGAATTTAATTTGAAGAAAATCAAACAATTTAAATTTTTCCCACCAGCAACCGATTTCTCCCTGAGAGAGGTACCACCAAATGAACTCAGTTTTGTGCCACGTCTGATTTCTACCTCCCCTGGATGTCAGCTGTATTACAAGAAGGATACAAAGTTTAATGTACCCAAAGGTATTTAATGAGAGAAACTTTTCATCAGGGTTGTTTTAGATGCTGTTTTGATACCTTTCTTAGCAGTATACATAAATACACCCCTGCTTTGCAGAAGTATGAACTTTATAGGGATCTCACTGTCAAATCCCGTCCCATCACATCCCCTCGACACTGGCAGTACATTAAAATAAAGTGGGATGTTAATACCCTTTTAATGATAGTTTAAGTTTTACCACACTTCACAAGCGATGTTCTGTTTTGTCATATAACATCAGATTTGCAATAAGTTTGATATCAAATTGGTTAGTCAGGGATACAGCAGGGATATTCATCCCCTTAAATGATATCTTAAATTTGATACTTAAAAATGGTGGTATTGACTTTTGATCAACAGCTACATCTTATAAAACACAGTTTCATCTCATAGAATAGCAGAATTTTATGTCAGTGCTCAGGGTGAGCTAATGGGATCACCCATTATTTGCCGTCATGCGTCGTCTGTTCTACAGCGTCAACAACTTTCTTTTAAAGACCTCTCCTCTGAAACAGTTAGGTAGAAATTGATGAAACTTGGCATGAATGATCCTAAGGTGGCCCTCCAGAAAAGTTGCTAAAAAAACTTGATCCATGCAGAACTCTAGTTGCAATGGCAACCAACAAAATCTTATTTAACAGAATCTTCTCTAAATCCAGTGGTCTGAATCTAAATTCACAAGTAATCACCTCATTGCTGTTTACCATAATTGCTAAAATAAAGTGATATCTTGAAAAATGAGGCCCCTAGGGGGTCAGCTAGTTTCCTTATATACTCTATTTAGAAAAATCCAAAATTCTTCTGCTGTGTAACTAATAGTCAAAATATAATTTCATTTGGCACAAATAATCATCTCAATGCTGTTTACCATAATTGCTTAAATAAAGTGATACCTTGAAAACTAAAATGAAGTTGATCCCTAGGGGGTCGGCTAATTTCCATAGTAGAAAATTCTAAAACAGACACCTGATTCAGAAAGCTGTCCGGCCTATGCAGGTTTGATTACATATGCTGTACCAATTTATCATTAGATTTCAAGAAAGCATTTGTACCAGTATGTAATATCTTCCAGGGTTTGCGTACTTTCACCTGAGGAGTCCTATTGTGTGTGAGTCAGTGAAAATGTAAGTACTACATGCTGTCTTTATTTATCTTTATCTTTAGAACTTTTGTCAGTTATACCCAAGCATTTTGTTTATAAAGTTTGAGGTGTTATCCCGTAACCTCATGAATATTCATGTACAAATTTACGACTTGATAAAAAGTACTTTACTGAATATGAAATCATATAAGAAACTATGGCTTTCTCTTTGCGATGAGACTGTGTTGGATCTAAGCTACAATATTTTCAGGTTAAAAAGTGATTCAACTGCTGTTTGTTTTAATGTTCATAGTATAATTCATTGCAAACCCATCTGATATTCCTTCAGGATTCTGCAAGAAGAAGTTTAAATAATTTACATTTTTTGTAATTAACAAAAAAGAAAAAGTGCTTTGACTGAGTAATAAACCATTACAGGGCCACACTTCTTGATCTGTTTGTGGCTATATTGAACCAGAATATCTCAGAACCAACCTACCCTGCTATCCTGGCCGGATATGAGTAAGTATCTATTACAGTATTTCTACATAGATTGTAATTGGCAGGTACCTGATCCATATTCATAATTCTTATGCCCCCCCACCATTTATGGCAGTGGGGCATAAAGTGTTATTCAACTTCAGATCACAAGCCATTATGTTATCACTGGTGATTTACTGTGAGATTTTGAGGAAGAAAACCTGTAAAAATCAGCATTTTTTACATCATATTGTAGTTTCACTTCCTTAAACTGTATGGTCGTTAAACTTTTCAGATAATGTAGTCAAAATTTAAACTTCCTATTTCCTTTTGTTAAGGAAATATTTTCATTTTATGACCCCGGATGCCTCCGTGCATTCAGGGTCTTCCTTCACCTTTAATAAGCTGGATGTCACTATCTGACTGAAATACTGTCGAAGTGACAGTAAACTCAAATAGTCCAGTCATTTCATGACCAAGCTTTTTGCTTACGATAAGTATCACAAACAAACAGTCATGTTCTCTCAACCTCTGATCACATGGTAACTTAGTGTACCTAATTTGTATTGGGTAAGTCCATTTCTGCAAGAAAAGAAATTAACATATTTTTGTGAAAGAAATTTATCCTCAGTAAACAAATTTGAGTTGGGTTGGGCTGAACATGAATAATCTTGTCTGTCTTCATCCCTTGGCATTGTACTGAACTGAAATGTGAAGACTGTTTAGAACTTAAAAATTAGTACTGCACTAAAAAGCTACCGTGTTAAGGCATCTTTATGCATGCTATCATTTATTGCTCTGTTTCAGTTTATACTTCATTGAAAGAGACAGGTTTCAGAGATAATCAGTCTTAATATTGAATATAATTATCATAGAAGTCACACTTTATGCAGAGTGTTGAGTCAAGTTAATAGGGCAGTCTCTCTCTTTAAACATCAAGTAATGTAGACGTTATCTCATGTGTTGGTCAGGATTGGTTGTACAGTGGACGAGCTACAGGAGGGTGTGGTCATCGAGGTTGACGGCTTTAACCATAAACTGCAGGTATGTTTGGATACTGGACACTGGGAGTACGGGTTTGTAGATGGTACTCTGTGACTTGTCTATTTAAAACCTAATAAATTATGGCACTAATGATTGTTAATTTTTGCTGGAACAACTGAAAAGCTTGAATAAAATGAAAACAAAAACTTTGAGTGTGAAATTAGAATTAACAAAAAATTCACAAAATATGTTAGGGAGACTAGCCAGGTGTCTCTTTGTAATCCCTGTCTCCCTCCATCTTTAATTAGCAGACTGGAAAATACTTGATAAAATAACAGCAACAAAAGTAAGTTCTAACGGAATCAACTCCTCAACGAAAAGGTATTGGTAAGTAGAAAAACTGTACAAGCTGGTCACCATGCAGGTAACATTTCAGGAGGTGCTGAACCTAGTGGTAGATCTGATGGTGGACTTCTCCTGCAGTGAGGACCTCTTCCAGGCCATGAAGACACAGATGAAGAAGGCTTACCATAACGGCATCATCAAACCTTACATGGCTTCCAAGTATGTTTATCTTACATAGTTCTAGGACTGGTTGGCCTGGTGTCAGGATAATGTGACTGGGTGTGGTATCATGCCACTTGTCTAAGACATGAGACTGCAGTGTGGCAGCACTATATCTGTCTCAAGTAGACATAGTCTCCAAATGACTGAAAAACTGTCGGCTGGATAATAAACCGAACAAACAAACATAGTACATTTGCATGTAAAGTACATGTAGTGTAGGGTATGAGATTTAAGAAAAAATATAAATATAATGTATATGTTTGAAATCCTAGCAGGTTCAAACAGAAAGGCTTCTTAAAGGTTTAGATCAGTCTTATGTTCCCTGTCCTTGGTTTCAAGGGAGATCTTAAAAAAGTAACAATCTAAAACACCCTGATTGACTGACCTAGAGGAGATTGTTTACATGTTACTGTTAGCATGATCTAACTGAAAATGATCTTTCCTTTCTCCAAATTCTCAAGAATTTGAGATTGTGAATGGAGCTACAATACTGTATGAACAAACAGAGTATCAGACAGTTTGTAGATGGATCTGTTTGATCAGGGCTTGCTCTGATTGCCAAGTCGTCAAAACATTTTTGTCTGAGGTAAAGAGTAAAGTAATTCATTTCATTGCCACGCTTGACTATATGACTAATGGTCCATTGTAGGATGTTGAGGTTTGCTATAATGGAGCGTCGATACTGGACCAACACAGACAAGTACCGGGCAGTGGACGGACTGACCAGGAAGGACCTGAGGCAGATGTTGGATGGATTCCTGGGACAGCTGATGACTGACAGTCTTGTCATTGGGAACTTCACGGAACAGGTGGGTATAGACTGGTGTGCTTATCTGTGTACCATGTGGATTCACTGTTTTGGCTATTGAAAAGCCAAGTCATAGTGAATAAGAGGGTGTCTTTTTTTGTTTACAAACAGCGGTTTCCGGTTATCCGCCGATTACCTGATATGTGTTAGTTTCTCTCGCTGTAGGCTGAAAACCAGTCACACTAGTACACTTAGGTGCGTGAACAATGGTAAACTGTCATAAGTCAAACAGTTAAGAAGCCAATATCGGCTATTTTTCCCCCGACTAACGACATGAACCTGTTATGTTTTCGCACTTCAGCACGTGTCAGCGTAATATTGATGGCAAACTGTCATATGTAAAACAATTAAGAGCCCATTATTCTCACGCTATCCTGTTTTTCATGCTGTCACCGATTGTCGTTAAATCTGAAATGGAAATGAAACATCTTTCTTTTTGGACTAATAAAGATACACATTCTTATGGTAAGATCTATGTTAATAAATATATAAATTAACACACATTTTGATACGGATTATCGATTAAGCACAATAAGAATAAGACAGAAACTGATCGCCGATTTTACCGGTACAGTGTAAGCGGGTGGGTGGGGGATGGCTTTACTCGATATAGCATACAGTATAAGTGGATGGGGGGGGATTTTAACCTGAAACAGCAATAACGCGGATTCACATAGAGCGCAGATCACCACCTTGGACCCCCAAACCCACGTTATAGAGTTTACAGTGTATCTTCTTCAAAAAGTGATTAGTTTGTATAATTCAGTGAAATGGGTCACTTTTCTTTTTGTTTATTTGTGCAAATAAAAGATTAGTAAACATGACATTACTCTTGAGATCAAGATTGAATTTTGTCTTAAGTTTAGTGAAACAGAGTCCCTGCTTCACATAGTGAGTTGGGGGTATATAATTATTGCAAATTACATAATGTTAAATATATTTTCATGATGTTGAGTCAGTCAATGTTTAGCAGGTGTATTCATCAACTTCAGTGAAAGCTCTAGTTTTTTGCATGTGGTTATGATTTTTATTTGTTTATGATCTACAAGTGTGAGATTTTAATAATTTGTGTAGTGGACTTTAAGAAAATCATTTCATAAGGTGAATTACTTAACTACCATTTGTGAACAAAAAACATTTTGATAATTAAATAAAAAAAAAAACATTTTGTAAATCATAGTAAAGAATACCATTTAGTAAGTTGTAGAGCAAATTTAAGAATTCCATTTTAATTATTGTATGAAGCAAATTAAAAGATAGCCCTTGTAATGTTCTGGTGGTGTTGAGAAAAAAATTCCATTGCAGGAAGCCAGGAGTATATTCACTGGCGTCATGTCTAGGTTGAAGGGTCGTCAGTCCGAGTCTTGTGAAGAAGTTGCTGTAAGTATTAATATTTAAGATATCACATTCAAACCGAAATCATTTGATCTAGCATGAACATAGGACAAAGCCAGTTTTGTTTGGGTGTTTGATATCAGAAACACTCTAAATTTCCAGAAACAATTAAGTGTGGAATTATAATGCCACAATGAGGATCTTTTCTGTGAGTGTTAATCCAAGGCTTCCATTGATCTAAAGAATGACACTAAGTGTCACTTGCTGAATAATATGTAAATCTCCCATCATTTCATATCCACTCTTTCTCAAAGGGAAGTAACCTGCACAAGAGATATTTAAAGAAAGTAAGAGTTTTGTTCCTTGGTCCTATTTGTTTTGTGCTGCTAAATTCATTAAGCATTATTGAATGAATACAAATAAGTTCAACTCTGATAACAATGTTTATAAATATGACCATGCCATGTGTTACTACCTGTTTGGTAGGTGTGATTTACCATATTATAATCAGATCAATTAATCCATCAAAGTAAGTTAAGGTTTCTTTCTGTGTAAATCAAATTTATATTTAATTGTTGCCAGTAAAATGATCAAAGTAGAAAAATGACTGTGTTGTCAGCTGCAGGAGAACAATGTGCTGGAAATTCCGCGGGGCCAGACCTACTGCCAGATACCGGGCTTCAATCCCGAGGACTCCAACTCCTGTGTGTTCAACTACTACCAGGCCGTCCCAGGCAACATGTTGAAGTGCTGCCTAAATGAAGTGCTTGTGGTAGGTGACACAGTTTTAACCAGAATACATGTTGAATCTCCTACATTTCATAACCAAGGGTTTCTTTGTGAAATGGGAATTGATTTTGAATCATACTTGTGGTGTCCCTTTGTCGTAAATCTGTTTTGTTCCTTACCATCCTTCTCAGACCCTGCCATTGAAAGAGTATTCCTGTGCTTGGGGCTTGGCATATAAGGGTTGTTCCAGGAATGGGTAGCCCCGTCAGGATAATGTGACTGGTTGTAATAAAGCTGTGAGGCAGCACTATATCTGTTTCATGTAGATTAAGTCCCCAAATGGCTCAGATACTGTCTGTATGTTAGTTGTATGTAATAAATTAACAAAACTTATATCAGTGCTGAGCTCCAGAAATGGAGGCTCTGTGGGTAGTATACCTTAAATG
The DNA here is from genome assembly GCA_021229015.1 of Solen grandis. Taxonomy (NCBI): domain Eukaryota; kingdom Metazoa; phylum Mollusca; class Bivalvia; order Adapedonta; family Solenidae; genus Solen; species Solen grandis. Next base: position 1,230,908 of record CM037785.1, read on the forward strand.
ACTTCCCAGCCACAAAGAACAGGAATTACCTTGAATCTTTAAAAGTGATAATTTAAGCTATTTGAACCTGTTTATGATGAAAACAGAAGTTTGAATTAAGGAGATATATGTAAGACACTGGTGTATATGTTGCCTCCAGACACGGCTGAGGGAGCCATGCTTCAACACCCTACGCACCAAGCAGCAGCTGGGATACAGCGTGTTCAGCGTGAACCACCTCACCTGCGGGGTCATCGGTCTGGGCATCTGTGTAGAATGTCAGGCCACGAAGTTCAGGTAATAACTCTTTATTGATAAATGATAATAGATGGTATAAATAAAGGCAAACTCAAGTTCAAAATTTTCTTCTTAAGGCTAAATTTAAAATAGCTATTGATATCATTATAAGAAATATGAGGTCATGATTTTATAACAGCATTACAGTTTGTCGTCGGTAGGTCGGTGGTTCTACCCGGGTACCTCTGTGTACTCGGGGTCTTCCTCCACCTGTAATTAGCTGGACGTCGCTATATGATGAAATACTATCGCAGCGACGGTAAACCCCAATACAACTACAACAGTTTATCGTAAAAAGACGTGACAATGTCATATCAACAATACCAACTGGTATTAAAATAATTCTGTCATATAAAAAATGTTAACAAATGACGCCCAAGTATATTAATATCGGTAGTATATTTCTTGTATAATATGACTTGACTTGACTATTTGAGTTGAGTTTACCATTGCTGCTTTGACAGTATTTCAGTCATATAGCGACCTCTCTTGTATAATATGTATTAATGTATTGTGTGAAATTGTTAATAACAGTTTAAGAGGGTGTTTATGTTTTTGAATCAGCAATTTCTTTTGATTCTATACATTGCCATCCTTAGATAATGTTACTTGTCTATGGCACAGTGGTGGAAAAGGATGGGTAATGTCTCATTTATGTTGACAAAGATCCAAATGACTGCAATATACTTTACAAACAAGAATGACACTTCTCTGTCCCCAGTGTGGCCCATGTGGACGCTCAGATTGAGAAGTTCCTGTTGGAGATGAGAGACATCCTGGCCAGCATGACACAGGAGGAGTTTGAGTCTCTGGTATACACTTCTTGTTCTATATACTGTCAGACTGTAGCTTAGATATATTTGTCATAATTCTGAAGCCTTTTACACCCAGTCTTCTGTACAGTTATCTTCCTTCACAAGTAAGAGTATATCTCAATATTTGTAGTGGAAAATGAGAAAATCAGGAAAAATGTATTTCCTTCTCATTTTAACTCAATTGTCAGGACACATGTGCACAGGATGAGCTATTAGAATCAATGATTGCCGTTCGGGCGTCGTCCACAATTAGTTTGTTTGTACTGTAGTAGCTTTATTTCTTAAGCAATCATTTTCAAACTTTATGACAATGTTTATTGCTAAAATACTGGCCATGTTAGATTATGGTTCATATTGGCAAATTAGGTCAAGAGTTACGGCCTTAAAAAGATTAAAAAAATGTGCCAGATTTCACTTTGTTTGCACTCTAGCAGCTTTATTTCTTAAGCAGTCATCTTCAAACTTTATGACAATGATTATACCTATAATCTCTCTGCCAAGTTTGATTATGGTTGATATTGGCCTATTAGGTCATGAGATATGGCCCCTTTGATATAAAAAAATGCCAGATTTCATTTTGTTTTTACTCAAGCATCTTCTCTTAAGAAATCCCCTTCAAACTTTATGACAATGCTTTTTGCCATAATTTCTTTGGCAAGATCGATTATGGCTAATATCAATGAATTAGGTCATGAGTTATGGCCCTTTCCTAATTACTAAAGTTTTTTATGCTACAACCTTCAAATTTTGATCACATGTACTGTTTGGTTTGTGGAATTGAAATGATCTTGCTGTATTTCTGCATGGCTTATATATTCAGTACAACTATGCTATAATATAGTAACCTGTGCAGGCAACTAAGACAATATCTCTCGGGTGAGCGTCTTCATTTCTTGGCCCTCTTGTTTAATGTTTTATAAAATTTTCATGAATTTATAATGCAATATTGTTTAAACAAGTAAAACAAAAGCAACAAAAACAAAAAAAAAGAAGAAGAAAAAAAGACATGGAAAAGGAATTTATTTTACATCATTTTGACTTATTCATTTATAAAATGCCATTACTCAGAATGTCATTACTTCTACATAGAAGTGGATTGCAGTGTGTTAGTGATATGAAGTAACCAGTGTGTTGTTATTATTGACACCATGTTAGGAAATTGAATATGTTAAAAACAGTTTGGTTTATGTATTTAATGCTTTCCAGAGTCACTTATAGGTGTTACACTATACATCAGTTTGCTTAACCCATTAATGTACGACAAACATTAAGGGTATGCAAGCATGTGTTCAGTATGTCAGTCGGTATGTAACTGTTCACTTACAGTCTGCTATGAAGCTGTCGTAGGACCTTATACCATGCTGTTCATGGTTTATGACACTAAGACAGCTTCATAGCTGACTGTACACGACCGTTGCATACAGTTTGGCATATTGAGTGCATGCCAGATTTCATTTTTACCCCTTGACTGCCTCACCAGGAGACCACTCTGGGTAAAGATTGTTTCCTATAGTACTGCTCGAGTGTAATGACGTATGTATTGAGAACGAATAGCATCAATGGGAGGCAACTCAATTACATTAAACTGTAAAAGCCATACAGAGTTAATGTTCATGAACTGTAATTTTGGTAATGTGACTAAAAATGGTGTCCATCTGTTGATTTTTATGCGAAGACATTTTTCTAACAATTTTCCCTGGCATATAGGGTGCATTTATATATGGCAGTGATGGGGTTAATGTCAATTAATGGTTCAAGTCATGTAAATTGTTTCAAATATCTAGGTTGTTTATTTTAGATTGACTCGGTCATTACGCTGAAGAAGGTAGAGGACACACAGATGGAACACGAGGCCATGCGTCACTGGCGCGAGATACAGGATCTCACCTACGTCTTTGACAGGCAACAGAAGGAGGTAGGTGCAATACAGTCACATGAGTTGGTATACCCCCACTTCAGAAGGTGAATTGGGGAATCTTTCGAATTGTCCATCCCGTAATACAGAATTTTAATATCCTTCTATATTGTTGAGTCCTTGTGTTGTAGCAGGGGTATTTATAAGCTTCTCTGATAACTCTACCTGTTTTAAGCTTGTGGATTCTTTGTGTTGTTGTTTTGGTATTGTAATCATTTGTTAATTTCTTTCTTGGAACAAATGTTCTTTCTCTCTCAGTATATTTTTCCTTTACTAACAATATGTTATACAATTAAACTCCACAGTGTGATGAAGAAAGGTGACTATGACCTGATACCAAAGATGAAAAAAAATTAAATATGATGACATACACATTTAGAGCTTTTATTTATTTTCACTTGGTGTTTTTCATTTAGATGCAGCCCAGCATTCAATTACCTTAACACTTGCTAACTTGAGCAATATGGCATTGTATAAAAGTCAAGCAGGGAACCAACTCACGACTGTTATCTAACGTCAGTGACTGTTAGTGGTTACTTAACACGCTGCAGATCAGTGATTTGTATATTGAAAAAAAAAAAACACAGGATAATAAATATGTAATAGAAACATCAGTAGCCATATTCAATATCTTACCATATCATTTTATCATTAACTACATATGACCAGCAGCACTTCATATCAATAAATTAAGTCTCCTTGAGACATTCCTTGTTTCATTATAAACCTTTGCCAACTTTACCAACTTTTAATACTGTTTTATACTTATACTTGACTGATCATAATCAATATTTAAATGATCAAAATCTTCTCTTAAACTAGATGTCAGTATTAAGATATATTTTGCACATGTGATCACCTGATTGCCCTCAACTATAATTGCTAAATCAACAAATATTGCTTAAAACAAGGATAATCCGTGTAAAAATGAGGCTCACTTGAGTTAGGGCTGGTCATATGTGATAAGCACCAACTTCAGAGTCAGATTTTTATCTGGCTTATGTTTGGTAGATAAGTTATGGTTGATTTAGGTGGTACTCGGGTGAGTGATTTAGTGCCACCTCCTGTGTCCGTTCTTGATCTTACATCTGTGACATGTTTCTGGCTCCCTGCAATGCAGATCGCTGTGCTGAAGACACTCACCCTGCCGATGTTGCAGGACTGGTTCAGTCAACATTACCTTGGGGACCAGCAGAGGAAACTAAGTGTTCAGGTAACGTAGATCTACAAAACAATGATATAAATAATTAACAGTGTAGAGACTAAGGCTATGAGAATCTTTTAATATTTGATTTAATTTTTTTTCATAGATAATAATTTGATAATAAAAAATCATGGATAACCCAAGGTCTGAGTAACAAAGATTTTATCTGTAATATTGCAGCTTAGATGTTTCTAAGAATGTGTTAAGTTATGTAGCCAGTGCTAAAAGTGACAAAAACATTATTTGTGTGTATGTGGCCTGCTCCAGCTGCTGATTGGTTGTTTCCAGGACTGGTTAGTGGGGTGTCAGGATAATGTGGCTGGGTGTGCAGCGATTTTTTTCCCTTCTATAACTGGTACCATAACCATTCACAATTTAGAAGGGGCCCAAATTAATCACAATTCAGAAATGTATTTTTGATAGAGGCATTGTTTAAATCCTTCCTACTCAGCTGAATTAATTTCAAAGGTGCTTCTTTCCACAATATTTCTGTTTCATGAAAATAGAAACCATTCCCTACCATTTTGCAGAAAACTTGCAAGGCATTCTGTTATAGCCCAAATTTTCTCCTCACAATATCAGAAAAAACATCACTACTTTTTATCACAATTTTGAGAAAAACAATGCCAATTTATCACAAACAAATGAGTATCGAACCCATTCAAGGAAGAAAATTACTGGTGTGGTATCATGCCACTTACCAATGTGAGATTTCTCAGTGAGCCATCTCTGTAGCTGTTTCATGTAGAAATTGTTCCACAATGATTGAAATACTGTCGGTTGGATTTTAAACTTAAGCTCACAGTTATATTTAGCTCACCTGAGCATTAAAGTGCTCATGATGAGCTATTAGAATCACCCTCTGTCCAGTGTCCGGTGTCGTCTGGCGTGCGTCGTCAACAATTTGCTTTAAACAACATCTCCCCTGAAACCGTTGGACAGAATTTAATTAAACTTGGCAGGGATGATCCTTGAGTAAACCTTCACAAAGATGCTAAAATAAACTTGATCCTTGTAGATCTCTGGTTGCCATGGAAACGGAAAGAAATAAACTATAAAAACTTCATTAAAAATAATCTCCTTCAGAACTACTGGCCAGATTTCACAATGTTTTTGTATAGATGTT
>CM037785.1:1236343-1286343 GCA_021229015.1 Solen grandis
CCTTGGGTAAACCTCTACCAAGATTGCTAAAATTATTCCAATCCGTGGGAAAAAACATGGCCGCCAGGGGCAGGGCAAATTTGACTATTATGTATATAGTGAAATATTTAAACAACATCTCCTCTGAAACCGCTTCACAGAATTTGATTAAACGTGGCAGGGATGATCCTTGGTTGAACCTTTACAGAATTTGGTAAAATAAACTTGATCCATGTAGATCTCTGGTTGCCATGGCAACAGAAAAAAAAAAAAAAAAAACCATCTCCTTTAAATGTACTGGCCTGATTTCAAAATGTTTTAGTACAGATTTTTCTTAGGTAACCCTCTACCAAGATTGTTGAAATTATTCCAATCCGTAAAAAACATGGCCACCAGGGGCGGGGCTGATTTGCCTTTAATGAATTTGGTGAAAACTTAAAAGGATTTCTGCTCCAAAACTACTGGCAAGGTTTTGAAATGTTTTGGCACAGATATTCTATGGGTAATCTTCTACTAAGATTGCTCCTTTAGAGCAGTAGTACTCAGGTGAGTGATATAGGGCCATCATGGCCCTCTTGTTATGATATATTTGTAATAACTAATGCATTTTGGTTGATCCTTATGGAAAAGTGTATGCTTCAGTTCTACCCCTAAACAGGAGATCTTCCAGGATATATTCTATAAATATAATGGTCCTGCCCTAAATTTATTTATGATAGTTAGCCCATTTACTTTTGATTTCAGATTGTTGGTGCCACAGGAGAAGGCCAACCAGTGCCAGCTTGTCGGAAGCTTTCCAGTGATAATGATCACATGTTCAAGTGTCTAGTCGATCCGGAGCAGAAACATTCAAATGCTATCACTGACGTTGATGACTTTAAAAAGTCAAAAACAAATTTGCCAAACACAAAGATTATATCTTGATATCATTGTGTGTTAGGTTTTAAATGTGCTTTCCTAAGGCAAAAAGTTGTTTCATTAAAGTGAAATTACCAACATTCTTAATTTATTTTTATTATTTGAGTCTCTTCATATCTTTTCATTCCATTTAAAATGTCTAATTTTAAGATGTGCATTCTTCTTTTGAACTTAAGAGAGAGAGAAAGAGAGAGAGAAATTGATCTGTGAACATATGAAAGGAGAGAGAGAGAGGGAGATGAAAAATTGTTAGTTTAGCCATAACTGAGTCATACATAGAGGCATTCTAACATAAGTTGACTCAATTTAAAGCTGCTCTAGTCATTTCGTACCATACTTGTGCGGCGTCATGTCACTTCTTTCTATAGCTTTTGCCCTTTTGTAACATAAATTTGCATTTTGTAACACATCGTGGAACACGGCTTTCATTTTTAAATACCGGGTAGTGTTTTATAGGAAACTTAGATAATCATAATTGAACAGTTTCCCAAACATGATACCCTCTGGCTATTACTGTGTGGCCTCATTAACGAGTGAAAAATCCTGGATGAATGGGGCATGAAGTTCACAGAAAGTGGTCATAAGATAGTGGGACCCTAATGGACACTTATGAAGACTGAAAAAATAACAATATGGTCATGTTGTATCCTGAAAGGGCACCAGTAAGCAAAATTGAAAACAAATTACCATCCGGACTACTGTAGTCCACAATTTTAGCTCACCTTTTCCAAAATAAATGGTGTTAACATTTAACTTAAATGACAGCTAGGCCAATTATCATACCTAAAACTTTACTGGAATGTTCCTTGGATGATCCTCTTCCAAAATTGTTCAAGAATTAAAATTCTAACCAAAATATGGTTGCTATGGCAACTAAAAGGGTGAAAAAAGGATAGCACTACCATATCCATACTTTTGGCAGCCCTTTTGCTGGATAAATTTAAGGGATATTTATATGAATTATCATGAAGCTACATTTCTAGGTAATTTAAATCTCTTTGATTATACGGGAGCAGAAATTTAATTTTCTTGATCTTCATTATTTCTGCTCCAAAAATTAAAATGTAAACAACATTTAAAAGCTCTTGAAAATTTTAGAATAAAATAGGTCTTATATAAATTTTTGCAACAAAAAAATGCACATTAAAGAAAATATCCTTATACAAAATACTGAAACCGTTATTTATTTTCGTTATTAAGTTTTTACCTCTGTAATTTTCATATGTAAAATGATTACTAGTAATTTAAGCTTTACAATTTGTCATAAATTGCAGTAACAGACTGGAAGATTAAAGTTCAGTGGTGATTTGAAAACTGCAATTATTCCCAGATTTCATCCTGCAATAACACAGGGATTCTACTGTGGAGTCCCTGATTAACTTAATGCTAAAAAGTGTCTTACCAGTACATATGGCATCATATGGGAACTACATATAGTGGAGACTTAATTAAAGGTACCCGGTATGTTGATTTGACCAAAAAAAAAAAAATGCCCAATAATAAAAAATCAACAAGCTTATATGTAACAAGTACACATTTTTTTTTCGGTCATAGCAACGTACGGATACCTTTGGACTTAATCACAGGGGCTTGGCGCATTGCAATATTTTTTTTCTATTTCATTTAATTTATGCTATACATAAAATATGTATAAGCGCTTTAAAGTGAATTTAAAACACGCAACAAGAGCTGTCCGTTAGACAGTGCTCCAATGGAACACCTCAGGTAATTCCGTCATTCTTAGACATCGCGCTTGACTATTTTAGTGCTTGCCAATATTTTTTTTTTTAAGGTGTATTTTCAAAAGGTAAACAACGGACAAACAAGTATCCAAATTTCCAAGCAATACCTTAAAGGTTCAGTGAAAATGTGAGGTTGTAGAGATTATATGTCGAAAAAGGAGCATTATAATGCACAATCCGTGAAAGTTATTTTATCTTGTCTACAGATAGAGGTGATGGTCATAAACATACAATCCAAGTGTCAAAGCAATACATAAAAAGGTTCAGAAAGAAATTGATGTTATACAAAAAAAGGGAAACAAAGTTTCAAAGTGTAACAGTGACGCAATTGTTTTGCATTTCTTACACCTGTCAGATTAAGTGTACTTTTGACCCAATGATACAGTCGGCTATAAATACACCCCATTACATCATACAAGATGGTGACACATTCAACACATACGGGACCACATGATACTGTGTTGAAAAAATGTCAAATTACCTTTTCTAATGTTATCAGTTATTAAATGAGGTATCGTGATGAAAGTAATTGTAACGTGTCAGCCATGTGCTATATACTAGTGTTGTGACGATTTCAAATTTAAAAGGACCCTTTGTCAAAAGATGGGGCCCCCCAATAGTCCACGTTTATCAGATTTCGACATCACGAAATACCGCACCAAATGAGATTTCAACGAGATACTAATGCCTTTGGGGTAAGGAGACACTGACCGTGTTATGATATATACCAATTAAAATTACTTTCTCTCCGTGCTTAACTATTTATGATGGTCACAATATTCCCTTTTAATAAAAATACTATTTGTTAATATCAGACCAACACAACATGAATAATATACAAGTATACCAGCATTTTTCATAGCGTACGTATGCCTCCCCCCCCCCCCCCCCCCCACACACACGTCTTCTGTATTTTATAGCCACTCTCTTTCTAATAAATGGCCATATTGGATATACATATTCAAAACGTTTTCAAGTGATATCTTATTCAGATATATTCGTTTACAATAAACAAGTTGTACATGCCTGCAACAGACAAATAAATGCACGTGAATGCTGCTTTCAACAGTTTGGCGTGGTGTTAAACGGTAGACAGTTACAAACAGACAGAATTTAAGAATTACACTGTAAAATTAGTTGGTGAAGACATGTTTGTGCCTGGTTTTAATGCTTAAAATTACCAAATTATATAACGTAATTAATTTTCGTTTTCTTAATTGTACTCGGATGAAACACACACACACACACACACTGGGATAAACAATGATATGATTGACCACATTTCTTCAATTGCTAAATGCTAATCAGCAGCTTCCGTTTTAATTAATTTTATCATAAGAGCGTGTGCCTCGAGAGGTCGTTGGTTCGATCCCCGGTCCCGATAAACCAAAGATGTAAAAAATTGTAATGGTATGCGCTCAGCATACAAGGGTAGTTCCCGGACTGTTTGGCCCGGTGTTAGGATAATGTGACTGGGTAAGCCATCATGCCACACGTGTGCGGTGTGATTCTGCAGCGTGGCAGGACTAAATCTCAAGTAGGCAACGTCTCCAATCTCCAAATGACTGAAATACTGTCGGTGGGACGTTTATCCCAACTAACAAATAAAGAAACAAAACATGTCACCCTCCTTGAAATAAAGACCAAATAATCACAATAAAAGTATGACTTACATGAAAAATAAGTACACAACCGGCGTATGTTGTCATTGAATATGTTTCCTTTAAGGTATCTTTGAATATACAAATCATCCCATCTTTCTCAGGGTCAATCAAGCATAACAAGATTTTAAGAAATACTGTCGGTGGGACGTTAAACCCAACAAACAAACAAACAAGATTTTAAGAGAAAAACAAGGAGGAACACGTACTCAATAACTGTCTAATTACAAGTGACTTTTCTGTTTTAGTTTTAGTCTTCGCCCCCCCCCCCCTCCCCACCATCTATATAAAAAAATATTTGGTTAAATTTTGTTCTAGCACGGTCGTTACTTCTAATTTTTTCCATAGATATTTCCTCTCCATCTTTTTAAATATGTCTGTAGTTTACTGCCATATTATACTACATATAATGTTTGTTTACATTAATATATTTTACAAATTAATATAAAATACAAGGGGTGGGGACCGTTGAAATAGTTAATTAAAATGTCAATTTGCATCTAAAATTCTCGATGTAAAAGTTACTTTTTTAATCCATTCTTACAGATATGACCGGCTACCCGTTCACCATCACACCTAATTTAAAGGTAGTGATGAGTACGTGACCCCTTGACCGGCGTTTCAGCTGATAATTAACGTGGGACACCTAACAAGTCTTTAATCTGCTTTGTACCTCAACGGTCAATATTTGTTCTGTTTGTCCGACTTACCTTTCTTTCACTCATACGCACCATTACACATATTATTTGTAAATTCAAGATAATTATATTGAAAGGCACAACAAACCACAAGGAGTCAAGGTGATTTTGTGTGTGTGTGTGTGTCTGTACGAGAGGCTCATATTATAGGTATAAAAGAGTCCTCATTTTTATGCTCTTAGAAGGACGAACATACAGGTGGCGCTTTGTTCTTCCACCCGTCTGTCTGTCTGCCCATCCGTCAGTCTTTCTGTCCTTCCATCATAATTCCTGTTTGGACCATAAATTCATCATTTACCAGTGGATTTTAACATTATTTGACACAAATGTTTACTAGCATGAGACGGTGTGCAGCGTGCAAGACCCAGGTCACATCGTGATCGGCTTGATTTTATGAGTTAGGGCCCTTTATTTTATTCATTGTAGATATTTCGTCCACACTATTTCTTAGCTACTTTTCATTTAACTTTACAAAAATTATAAATCCCAAGTCTACTTGCTAATATTGTAGGCATGTCATGCTCGCCAAATATTCTTTGAGTTATCCCCCCCCCCCTTGTCATATTTCTTGAATACATTTTATCTGATTTATTTCTCAGCTACTATTGGTTAGATTTTGATATAACTTCACAGCATTTATAAGTACCAACAGTAATTGCACATATCCTTGCCATATCATGATCAGTTTATTTATTTTTTAAGAAATATTAATATTTTTTATCGGGAATACAAGTATAATTGTATCGGAGATTTACCTGGTTTTGATGTGTTTTGATTTTTACCCTTCAACTGTCTGACATTGTAACAGTAACTGTGACAAAGCGGTATCAGGGGATATTCATCATTTTCAATGATAGTTCTTCTTGCTCTTTTTTACTCTCTTTATTCAGAAATGCTCCATTCTCCACAAAGTTATCATTCACTGACAGCCATTGTTTTTGTTGTGACAAACAAGCATTCTGGGAACATCACCCGACTCTGATGCTTTCTTGTTTTAAAGTGGATAGTGCAACTGGGAGTAACTAATTTACACTGTCTTTCTTTGATTCTCTTATTTCACTCTTTTCCTTCGCATTTGAGGATTAGCTGTAGACAGTTTTAGACTTTCTTCTTTATTTGACTTAACTGCACTTAAACTGTATAGATTAACAATCGTTTTACTCTCTTTCTCCTGCTGAAACGCGGTTCCGTATGTCCAACTGACCCTCTAACATACAAAAACATTAGTTACTCAAATTGAAATCGATGATTCGGCAGATTATAAACGTTCTGAAAATAACATGTCACTTATATAATCATACTTAATATGATTATATGAGTAACACAGTATTTTTATTATTATAAAATGTATAAACCTGTAAGAAAAACAAGATTAGGGATGTCTAGGAGAGACGGGAAGTCCAGTGTTACGACAGGTTTAGTACTAGTAAACAAATCATGATTACTGAAACAACTTTGCTAAATGTCTACAATGCGCCAGTGTGGAATTAATCAAAGGTATTCGGTACGTTGCTGCCAACACACACACACACACACACACACACACACACACACATTGTAGCAGAGTCATCTTTTTATATATTTTACTTTGTTGTATTTATACAAAGAACCCCTTCCAACACCTCATTTCAATCTCTGCGTCGACCTTGACACTTATGTAAAATCCCGCACGTGTGGGCTTTCTGCTCGTGCAACTCGTGCAAGGGTGAAACCTGTTCATGGTTGGAAATAGTTTCCCGCGTCTATCGGAAAATTGAATTAGTCTATCGTTGTCCCATGGTGTTTTAACATTTGCATGTTTATTTTTAGTGTTTGGGTTTTCAGCTAACATTTCACAGTTTTCACGGACAGTTTGTACGGGGAGATATGAGAGAAGCGACGGACTTGATCTCACAGATCAGTATGTATTGTGTCAGGGCGGTTAATATAAAATGTGTAAATTATATTTGTATGTACATTTTATAAAGTCAGCCAGTTTAATATTGTGTTCTTCAAACTGATTTGTTTGGTACAAACACTATGTACACTATGCGCAAATTGTATTTAAGTTCCAATATGTTTTTTTTTTACGTTTAATAAGTAGAGGCAAGGGCTAACAAATATATTGTGTTTCTTGTTAACAATTGATAAATCTGGATCAAAGGCATTTCTGTATAAATTAATAATATATGCTGTATTATTTGTTATTTATAAGTCATTCGTATATAATTTCAGATCCAGCGTTGTCATGTTGATTTGTATAAATTAAAAGTGTAACACAAACTCTGAGTTAGTTGTGGTATGGGTCGGAACGGGCCGTATCGACCCAAACAAGCCCCGAATCCAGATGTTTCAATATATATATATATATATAGAATATTGCGGAAAGATTTTCCACACTACGGGAATGGAATAGGCAAATATAAGTGACGACAAGCCTCGTTTACAAGTTTATTTTTCCTCGACCGGTTTCATAAAATAAATCTTCAGGAGGTACACATAAAACAATAAAAAAATTTTTCATGTGTACCTCCTGAAGATTTATTTTATGAAACCGGTCGAGGAAAAATAAACTTGTAAACGAGGCTTGTCGTCACTTATATTTGCCTATATATATATATATATATATATATATATATGCGGCAGATTTTTCGGTCAAAGCAACGTACCGGATACTTTAATTTGGAATTAATGTGTGTAGGGATCGGTATAACGACAATCAATAGGGTGGAGCATAATTTAAAATAATGGCATGCGCAGTTCTCCGTAAACCTTTAACAGTTAAATCTCAATTATATTGACAATTCTCGCAAAATCTATCTATCTATCTATCTATCTATCTATCTATCTATCTATCTATATATACTGCACAAACTCCCCTTTCGGGTATTACTGGCAGGTGCGCGTCTGTGCAAGGATAAAACTGTTAAAATAAAATTTTTGTTAGGGTGAGAAAATTTTCTGAAAAAAAGGTGAATATGTTAGGTTTAAGATCTGGTAAAAACATCTTTTTGTTGATTCAGGGACGGTCTACTATCTGAAACGAGAGGAGCTTTTGTTTAAATGCTAAAAGATCATTTTGTGAGACTATATTTTCTGGTAAGCTGTTCCAAAGTATCACTGTATAAGGAAAAAAGGAATATTTAAAGTAGCTAGCTGGAGTATGAATTTGCCTGTAAGATAAAGAGTGTAAGTGGCGGGATATCCTCGCTGGTCTTTCAAGATATGCAGGTAATGGGACAGCAACAAGGTTATTTACTATTTTGTAAAACATAAGAAGTCTGGTGACATCACGTCTGTACTGAAGGGTTTGCCAGTCAAGTTCCTTCTGCATGCTGGTGACACTGTCGTAATAAGAATAGTTATTTTTAACCCATCGGACTGCTCTGCGTTGTACTTTTTCTATTTTATCTATGGGGTACGGACAAAAGCCCACTAGGACAAAAGCCCACTAGGACATAAGCCCATAGGACAAAAGCCCATAGGACAAAACCCCACACCTATTTTTGACAAGGGGGACAAAAGCCCACTTTTTTTTTTTTTTTTGTAAACTTAATTATGGGAAGAAAAAAAGGGATATAAGAATATTAATATAAAGAACTTCTTAACACAATTAAATACAATTATTAAGGAGTTCACACCTAATCTCTTTAAAGTCTTCATATATCACACCTCTATTCTTTAATCTTGTTGTCTTTGCCTTGTTTGTTTTATTTTGTTGTGCAATTTCGATAATGATGTAGTAATTATTTGTAATTATTGCATATTTGTTTTACAATTGATCATTTAAGAAGGTTGCAGCATCAAAGTATGTATGCAGCCAAACTGAGGCAAACTTTGTTCAGTTTGTATTACTCATGTATCAAGTGTTTTATATATATTCTACCAAAATTATGACCTCTTTATTCAATTTTGTAACTTGAAGTAATGGAGATTATTAAGAATAGGAAAGGTGGTGTAAAGCTCTGTTTTGAGGGATTTATGTATACGAAGAAGTATGTTGGTGCAACTACAATGCGATGGGAATGCTCACCGAAAGTTCCAAAGCCTCATTGGTCACAGTCACCCATCAGTATGGACTGCCATAGATGCCTTCAGGAAGGATCAAGCTGAAGTTGAGCTACAGTTTTATCTGAATACCCAAGGTCAGCCACCAAAGAAGAGAGTGAAAACTGTGACAAAGAATTTGCAGGAACGTCTTCGCAACCTGTGCTTAGACTATGTTGAAGGCAGGAAGAATCTTCAACCATTGTATATGCTGGATTAATTAATGAAATTTTTCTGTTATAGTAGCTGAATTATTTGGTTATATTAACAGCGTGTGCTCCATTACCATGTGCAAAACAATGTGCCTATTAGTGTTAATATTATTGGAATTATTAAATATTTATAATTACACCTGCCTTCAGCATGTGCTCCATTATCATGTGCAAAACTATATATGTGCTCATTAGTGTTAATACTACTGGAATTATTAAACATTTATAATTATATCTGCCTTCTTGCATTTCCGTGAGAGAGAGAGAGAGAGAGAGAGAGAGAGATGATTAATATCTCTAAAAACTTTAAATGTTTAATTATATACTGAATTATTATTAAAAGTGGGCTTATGTCCTAATGGGCTTATGTCCTAGTGGGGTTATGTCCTAGTGGGCTTATGTCCTATGGGCTTTTGTCCTAGTGGGCTTATGTCCTAGTGGGCTTTTGTCCTACACCCTTTATCTATATATGTCTGTGTATAATGTATAAATCTCGTCGAACTCTTAACAAATTAAGTCGACCCGGAATTTGAAATTCCGGGCTCACTGAGTGGATGGAAATAGCGGACCAACTGTAATGTATTAGTCTATTCAATTTTTGTGAGGCCACAAGCCCTTGTGGGTTTTCAATCCTGTTTGGGTGACATTCTATAAATAGAGACTGTGACGTCACTAGCTAGCACTAGGGTTAGGGTTAGGCGGTGTTGACACATTGGTTTGGGTGACAGCTCGAAGACCAGAATTCAGTCAGCCGCACGTGTTCGGAATAGACAAGAGGTGTTTTTGAGGTAAGGTCCGAATTTATTATATGATTTACTGTATAATTGATTATTTAGGTGTGATTATTTGTATATTTTAACCACGAAGATACATCTCGATTATGTAAATCTATTTTTTTAACCCAGGAGCACGATATGATCTATCTAATCACCATAAAGAGACCCATGAAAGAACTAGCACTTTCAAGCATCTTCATGTCTTAGCTATTGCCAAGTCAACAAATATTTCAGGTAGTTTCTGAAAAGTTTACAGGGCTATAATCCAAAGTCAGTGGATGCTTGCATCTGCACTGAAGTCTTATTTAAGCACTTGTATGTCCATAACTTCACACATTTAATAGAGAAACAAAAAAGAAACATCAACTTTCAATACTCTAGCATCATCACCACCCTAACTCTGGTAATCAAAGTTTGATACTATTTTCAAAGGACCTAAATGTCTTGGTCGGGATTCATGATGAGGACTATTGACCAAGTCAGCCACTATTCCTGTAAATGAAAAAAAACAACATTTTTTGTCTTTTAATGTGATTCTAGTTTTATCTCTTTACATGATGACTCATTTTGATGCATTGGCAAACATAGCAGATCCAAACCAGGCTTCTCCTATTGAGGTGTCTGATCAGGATCTCCTCTGTTTGCTCACCATATATAATATTTTATTCAGATATTACACAGTTGCACAACAAAGAAAAAAATCCATTGTTTCAATTATACCATTTTAAGTCCAGTAAATTGATGTTCACCAAGTCATTAATATTTATATGAATATTCATGAAGTAAATGGTAAAGAAGTAATCAGTACTCAGTTCAGTGGCAGAACTTCACAACTTCTATGATCTTGTTGTTTCCTCTCTTTTTGGTTTTATGGTACATTAATTTTCAATTTTGTATGTTCTGTTGAATTATAGTACCATGCTTTTTAGACAAGCGGTAGCCACCAGTTTAATGTAGCGGTAAACCAGAAGCAGGCTTTGTTGATTTGCATAATTAATACAGCCTATTTCATCGTACTGTATCACTCTGCACTCAGAAGTGTATCAATGCAGTGTAACTGTGTACATCAGTCTGCTCATTGACTAATACTGAAGTTAGTTCATGGCCTCCTTAGGTATGTAATTTATTAATAGAATCTCAATCTGGATCATTATGAAACAAAGCGCGCAAGGCACTGAGCATCGTCTAAAACCCACGGTATATATTCCATTATCACTTCTGTATATACCTTTGGAACTTTTAACTGACTTTTAACTTCGTTTTTATATCAATCAGCTTCTTGCTGACCAGTGAAATAACGCAAAGCATTTTGAATCCTCTTTGTTGACATTTACAAAAGCAAAAGCTGAGTCGATTGTTCCTGAAAGATAAACCGCAACGCTTAGGTGAGGAGCGTGACGTCAGCTCTACATGGTAGAAACGAATTTCAAAATCCCGCGCTGGTTCATTGGTCAAATGATCGCTGCTGTCGCCGCGCTGTCACTGACACGGATCTAATTAAATGCCTAATCAATAATTCATGAGAACAAAGTTTTGCTAACCAAATATCCCATGGTCGATTAAAGCGTATTGAGCGAATGTGGGTTTTCGGAAGATGGGCACTGTGAGGCACTGTGGGGCAGCGGGGTCATCATGAAACAAAAAGCAAGTTCAGATGACTTACTACTACATGTAGCAACTAGAGTTGCAGGAAAATGTGTGGAGGTATTGGCTGCATATGACTTTTGGCTCTCCTGAGCTCAACCCTGCTTAAACGCTGGAATAAGAATTACATGTATAGCTATATTTGCCGACAGTCTTCTAGCACATTGTTCGCTTTGATTTTTTTTTCAACACGGTGTCAGATATCACTGAAACAGAGATGAGCAACTTCAGTTAATCTTGAAATCAGTTTGCTTCTGTATGTTTATAGATATAAGGGAAAAACCAATTAACAGTGCATTAACATACAGGATGGAGTGTTTAGGGGTATCATGCTTTCACGGTTGATAACTCGTGATGGAATATGTTACAAATTATGGACGCTTTTTAACTTAGAAATTTTGGTTAAAGTTTTGCATGCAAGGTACTTTCATGCTTATATCGCAGTATCCAGGCATGCATTTGATTTGAATGTCTTTAATATGTTTAGGGGTGTCATGCTATCAAGGAAGATAACACTTGATGGAATATATTAAAAATTATGGTCCCTTTTCAACTTAGAATTTTGGTTAAGTTTTTGCATTCAAGCTACTATCCATGAAATTGACTAGAAATTAAGGAGTGTATTCAGGGACATTAGAAAAACAAGGAGAACTTTTGGACTGAATTTTATACAAATTATGGCCCTTTTCTAACTTGGATATTTGGTTAAAGTTTTGCATGCACAGTGTTATTATGCTTATGTCTCAGTAACTAGGCATGGATTGATTTAAGACTTCATAAAAATATTAAGGGGTATCAGACTATCAAGGTATATCATATTTGACTATTATTATATACAGGGTATGTGAAGGGCAAGAATTGAAATAGATTTCACTTGATTTACCAACAAGCAATTCGAATTAGTCGAGTGTGCTGTCCTCTGTCAGCCCTTGTTAAAAATTGTTATTGTTTTATTTTTATTCGCCACCGAAGGATATGGTAATAGTCTCCATCCGTCCATCCCACATTTTTGTCCGGAGCATAATTCAAAAAAGTATTTAAAGTATTTGAGATATCAACTTGATACTTCATAGGTGGATAGATCTCATTGAGGAGAAGTGCAGTGTACAAGAAAGGTAACTCTGCCTTTCTTAATTTTTGTCTGGAGCATAACTCAAAAAGTAAAGAATGATATCTTTACCTTTTATTATTTTTGAGTTATTGTCCTTTGCTATTATTTAGGCTTAATTTTTGTCAGGGTTATAAATCATAAAGTATTTTAGATATCAACTTGAATCTTCATAGGTGGATAGATCTCATTGAGAAGAAGAGCAGCTAGTGCACAAGAATGTTAACTCCACCCTTCATAATTTTTGAGTTACTGCCTTTTTTATTATTATTTTTTCATGTTTTTTTTCTCTATCCTCTTAACATTTTACCTGTAGGCATCAAAATAGGGGAAGTCGTTGGTCTTCATGTTCATATGGGTTTCATCTATAATCTCTTCAAACATCATTCGTCATTACCAAAAAAATATTTTAAAAAATGAATTATTCTACTCTCCAACACAACTTCTAATAAGCTAGCATAACTGAATAAGGCAATTTTCAATATTAAGAGCGACTCCTATATACCGATCCTGTGGCCTAGTGGTTAAGGCAACCGCTTTGGAAAGGGAGGTCAAAGGTTCTATCCCCGGAAGTGGAACGTTCTGATATGGCTGGTTGGTGAGCCGCCAGCTAGTTAAATAATGGTCACTGGTTGTCTTGCTGCCTGGTGCCTGGCATATAGGAGGAAACCGGGGAGGTACTTGTGAACGCAAAGCTGTATACGTGTCTCATAAGTCAAAACTGACTGGCACTATAATTAAGAAACACTTTACCTTTTACCTATATTATTCTCTTCTTTAAAATACATGCTTACCGTGTTTGAAATTGTGGGTGACAAATGTCCAAAGTCGAATGTGATGTGTTAGGTTTGTCGTTTCGCCGGTACAAAAGAATATTCATAAAGTTGTTTTATTTATATATAAATACTCACAAGTTATAGGGTTAATTTGACATAAATCTGGGTGAATGACCTTATGCTTGTATATAATTTGGACCATAAAGCATATCCACAAAAAGTGTTGGTAGCGTAGCTAGTTTTCATCTGGTTTTATGAAAATCAGAAATATAAGTAAATGATAACTTGGTTGGCTTGGTTGGTACCTTTAATAAAAATTGCAGCTAAAGTAGCCTTTAACCTTAAGCTTTTTGGGAATTTATTTCTACAAAATAGATAATTATTTTTCACATGATTACAGGTAAACTAGATTACAGTGACTAGATTACAGGTAAAGATTGGAAATTACTTAACTCTGTAATCTATGTCTGGTAGAATCTGCAGATAGGCTAGTCCACTAGATAAAATTTATAATGTCTTTTTTATGAAATATCACAGCTGTGACCAAAACAAGCTGCTTAGTATTAAATTCACATTGCCTTTTTATACACCGATGCCTTGAAAGTATATTTGTATTATTTTTTACTTTAGAAAAAAATCCTCTTCAATTTTAAGATGGTGCTTTTAAGTTCACCTGAGCACAATTAAATTAATGTGTTCAGGATGAGCTATTAGGATCGTTGAATGTTCGTCGTCTGTCCGTCCGTTGTTACTCTATCATCTTCATTTTTTAAGCAATCATCTTCAAACTTTATGACAATGTTTATGGTCATAATCCCTAGGCCAAGGTTGCTAATGGCTTATATTGGCAAATAAGGTCAGGAGTTGTGCCCTTTTTAAAATAAAAAAAAATTCCAGCTTTCACTTAAATGTTTACATGCACTCTAGCATCTTTATTCTGAAGCAATCAGAAGTTATGATCTCGTGGTCAAGTTTGATTATGGCTGATATTGGCCAATCATTTTAAGCAATCATTTTTATACCTTATGACAATGTTTATAGCCTTAAAACCTTGGTCAAGTTTGATTATGGCTGATATCGGCCGAATTTAGGTCAAAAGTTATGCCCCTTTTAAAAAAAATGCCAGATTTCACTTTTTTACACTCTAGTATCTTCATTTCTTAAGCAATCATATTTAAACTTCATGACAATGCTTATAGCCATAAATTCTCAATCATTTCGATTATGGCTAATATCGGCCGATTAGACCAGAAGTTATGCCTCTTCAAAAATAAAAAAAATGCAAGATTTCACTTTGTATACACACTTGCATCTTCATTTATTAAGCAATGATCTTCACAATTCATGAAAATGTTTAAAGCTTTAAATCTCAACCAAGTTATGTCATAATTAATGCCCCTTTTATGGCTGATATCGGCCAATTATGACATTAGTTATGCCCCTTTTAATATATGAAAATGCCCGAATTCACTTTGTTTACACTTTAACATTTTTATTAGTCCCTCACAAGCATCGCCGAAGGGAGCTATAGATTTGCACTACGCCCTTCTTTCAGCCTGTTAAGTCTGTCAGTCACACTCATGTTTTCCAGATTTTCTTTTTCTAAATGCTTGCAGATAATGATCTTATATTTGGTATGTGAGTCTACCACCATGAGTTACAGATCAAATTTGAGTTTGTTCCGGTCCACTGATTTTTAGCTTACTTGATATTTGGTGTTTTGTCTAATGGATGTCTATGAACTTTGTTCAAATCATGATCCTGGGGTCGAATTTGGCCCCATGATTAAACAAACGCAAACATAGGAAAAAAAACTTCTTCTTAGAAACCACAAGGCCTGGAGTTTAGATATTTGGTGTGTAGCATTGTCTAGTGGATCTTTACCAAGTTTGTTCAAATCATGACTCTGGGTTCAAATTTGGTTCCGCCACAGGGGTCACTTGATTTAACAAAGACTTATATAGGAAAGAAACTGGAAAAATCTTCTTCTCAGAAACCACAAGGCCTGAGGTTTAGATATTTGGTGTGTAGCATTGTCTTGTGGATCTCTACCATGTTTGTTCAAATCATGACCCTGAGTTTTGTATGTAACATGGGCTAATAGACCTCTACCAAGTTTGTTCAAATCATGGCCCTGTCCCAGGGGTCACTTGATTTCACATAGCCTAATGATACCAGGTGAGCGATCTAGGGCCAGTATGGCCCTCTTGTTGACGATATTATGAGTCTTGACATAAAAATGTCTTTAAAAAGCAGTTTGCCGGATATCTTTTCTAAACGCTTGCAGATATTGATCTAATATTTGGTATGTGAGTCTACCACCATGAGTTACAGATCAAGTTCGAGTTGCAGATTTTTTAAGAAAATGCACCAGATTAGCTATTCAGACTCTTAGGAGTCTTAGGAGTTGATTTCTGCTGTCGTTTTGATTTTCATAAAAAGTATTGATCACATAATTGACTTGTTTGCAGCGTAAAGAGGGGCGGGGTTCTTAGTTTGCTATTTGCTGGTAGGGAAATTAGTATTGCCTAAGTAATACTTTAAGAATGCTTGTTTCTAAAGCAATGACCTTCAAACTCATGACAATGTTTATAGCCATAAAGTCTCGGCCAAGTTGATTATAGCTGATATTGACAAATTAGGTCAGGAGTTATGCCTCTTTTGAAATAAAAAAATGCTAGATTTCACTTTGTTTACACTGTAGCACCTTTATTTCAGAAACAATTCTCTTCAAACTTAATAACAATGTTTATAGTCATAATCTGTCGGCCAAGTTGGATTATGGCTAATATCAATAACCTGATTAGGTTAGAAGTTATGCCCCTTTTACTATAAAAATTTCAGATTTTACTTTGTTTAAACTTTACATTTACAATGATTAATCAATCATCATTTTACTTATACATAATGATAATAGCAAAAATATCTTCTTTTAGTTGGATTATGGCTGATATTTGACTGATATAGCTTCAATTTAGCCCCCCAACCCCTTGAAATATTAAAACATCATACAGATTAACTGTTTTAACACTTAAACGTCTGCATTTCTTTAAAAGTGCTGGAAATGTAGGCAGTTATTCTCAGGTAAGCAACTTCAGGGTCATTTTGGCCCTCTTGTCTATACTATCACATTATGTAACAGTTTCACTGCCTAATTTAGAGTGGATGTGCAAAAATCCTTTGTGTTAGTGCCAGCTGTATGTATTCATTGGAAGAACAGAAGTATCATTAGCATTCATGTAACTCCACTGTTTTCTTCTCTATTCCAGGACAGGACCTGTTTGTTATCTGTGGTGAAAGTGATGCTGATTTATCATGCGAGAGATTACAAGCAACACATTTTCTGAAGCATGTAGTAAATTTCATTTGATCATAAATATGCAGGCACAAAAGAAAGGATTTTTTTTTACAATTGCACTTTGTGTGAATATGTCAGTAAATGGAAGGGTAGTGTCACTCGCCATATGAACTTACATTCTTCACATTGTGAAGAAAAGCCTCTCAAATGTAGTAGGTGTGACTTTAAATGTAGTCTTAAATTTGAATTGGTCGATCACATAAAGATGCATACCGGAGAAAAACCTTTCAAATGTACTGTTTGTGAAGATGCATGTCCTTCAAAATCATCCCTTGTCAAACATATGAAGACACATACTGGAGAAAAGCCGCACAAATGTTCTATATGTGAATATGCAAATATTCATAAATATAAAATTGAGACTCATATGAAAATACATACAGGAGAAAAGCCATACAAGTGTGCTGTGTGTGGATATGCAGCAAGTCAAAGGGGACACTTGATCAAACACAATAAGACACACACTGGAGAAAAACCATACAAGTGTGCTGTGTGTGGTTATGCAACAAGTAAAAAGGATCACTTGGTCGTGCACAGTAGGACACACACTGGAGAAAAGCCATACTACAAGTGTACTATGTGTGAGTATGCATGTAGTCAAAAGCAAAGCTTGCGTTCACACATGCGAATTCATAGTGGAGAAAAACCTTACAAATGTAATGTGTGTGATTATTCTTGTAGCCATAAGCACTCACTGGTCACTCACAGGCGGACTCACACAGGAGAAAAGCCTTATACATGTGATGTGTGTGGTTTTAAATCTAGTCAGAGATGTAATTTGTTAACACATATGCGCTCTCATACAGGAGAAAAACCATACAAATGCGACTTATGTGGAGTAACTTGTAGTCAAAAGTCAAACTTAGTTACACATATGCGGCAAAAACATTCAGGGGAAAAACCCTATAAATGTTCGATGTGTAAATATAAATGTTCCTCAAAGCAGAGTTTAGATTTACACAGACGGATACACACTGGAGAAAAGCCTTACACGTGTGATGTTTGCGGATTTACATGTAGTCAGCGGACACATTTGAACTCACATAAACGAATACATAGTGGAGAAAAGCCATACAAGTGCGCTGTGTGTGAGTATACATGTAGACTGAAGACATGTTTAGTTTTGCACAAGCGTACTCATACTGGAGAAAAGCCTTATAAATGTGAAGTGTGTGGGTACTCTTGTAATCAGAGTCACCAATTGGTCGCCCATACGCGTATACATACAGGAGAAAAGCCTTACAAGTGTGATGTGTGCGGAATTTCATATAGGAGTAAAGCTAGCTTGATCAGACACAGGTTGTCGCATACAAAAGAAAAACTTTACAAGTGTGAAGACTGTGGGTTTGAAAGTCATTATAAGAAATGTTTGGTCGCACACATACAGTTACATTTTGGAGAATAACACATCAAATGTGCTATATAAGAATTTGCATGTAGTAAAAAGTACCAGCTGTTGAAACACAGGTTAACCAATACAGGAGAAATGCCTCATCAGTAAATTTTGGAATCATTTACATAGTCTTAAGCAGGGATTTAGTTTTCGTTGATTTGGGAGGACGATCTATACCCTTCAAATTGGTAATTTTCATGTGAAAATATTAGGGATTGGGATAAGTACTCAAGCATTTACAGGAGACTGAGGTATATAAAAATCATATTGATAAATTTATCAATAATTGCTGTTTATAAGCTGCTTGTAGTACATTGTCTAATTAATGCCAGTTTTGGCAAATTTTCTTCTGAAGATTCATTTTGAATTTTACATTCAAATTGGTTTAATTATTATACTTTCTGGTAGTGGGAATATAGTTGAATACCAGTACCAAGAGTAGCTTTAACATCCCTCTCATGTACCAGTTCATCAGATAAGAAAATTATAAGCTGCGCAAAGGTGTATACTCCAGTCGAATCTGCCCGTTTATGCGCCTACCAGTCTAGCACCGTCTAGTAACATGTATTTCCGGTAGCCTTAACACAGTCCATATTTCCCAGCATTCAAAGCTGTTTATTAGAGCTTGTTCCAGGCAATCTGATCTGTATATCTTTCTGCGACTGACTTCTGTTACGTCAGTGGTGCGGGAGTAAAAAGTTGCTTTAATTTTGCTCTATAGAATAATATCGCCGAAACAATATATATATATATATCAACTGATGTTCTTATCTCCACATGGAGAGTATCCAATTTGTAAACATCCTTTTGATTGGCATATGTTTTCCATGTTTAATGCATAAAAATGTTAACTTGCTAGTAGAAATTAGCATGTTTCATGACTGGAGAATAAGGGAATGAATTGACTGTGGGTGTAAGACAATGATCTATGTTATGCGCATTTCTGTAACCACTTGTTATATAGTTTATCAGATTAGTTGTTAATGGGGTACTTGTTGGATATTATTGTCTAAATTGCAAATAGTTCAGACCATGATCAAACGGCACGAATATCACCAAGTCAGTAACAGCATTGTAAGGGTTAAAGAATAGGTGTCTTACATCTTTTTTTTTCTTTTAAGAATCTAGCTGAAAAGTTGCATATCTTAAGAAAAGCTGTTGTATTTCTGCCTGTAAAATGCATTGTTAAGAAAAAGATTTATTTCATTTAGAAGTTTATACCAATACACCATACATGGTATTTTAAAATACTTTTATTGGGTACAACTAAGTATTAAGTATTCAGGAGTGGTGTTAAATAGAGTTTATTGAAAAGTTTGTTCCAAATGTACAGTATTTCAAACAGGCTGGTTCAAATAAAAATGTTGCAAAAATAAATTTCATTGTTTTGTTTATACCAGCCCTTATACTACCCATCACTGCCTCGATCGATTAGCTTATGAATCTTTAAATATATGTTTAAGAACATTCAGATTTGATAATTACCTCCAATGTTACATATTGATGGTGGTTTATATATGTATCTATAAAACAACACTTCCTCATAAACATTGCAAAATATCTGAAAATATCAGAATGTTGAAAGTTCAGACGCTTAGTGAATAGAGCACAAAAATAGTCCTGGCTTGAATTCCACAAACCATGCTTGGCCCTCAGTAATTCTTTAATACCTAGAGGCAAATTTCATAATTTTTATTTTGATATGCAGAATTAATAGGTTTAAGTTTAATTGCTTATATTTTGAAAACCTATAAAACTAGACCCAAATATGCTACAATTGAATTGTAGGAATTTTCAGGACATATATTTTGGTACCTAGCCCTCACCGCTGTGGATTCGAATCCCGGTAGGGACTTTGGATTTTTCATGTGAGGAAGCCTTCCAGCTGGCCTGCGGTAGGTCGGTGGTTCTATCCGGGTACCTCTGTGTACTCGGGGGTCTTCCTCCACCTGTAATTAGCTGGACGTCTCTATATGATTGAAATACTATCACAGCGGCGGTCAACCCAAATACAACAACAACAACAACAACTAAAATTGGTCAAGTTATAAGAAAGCGATATCAAAATAAAGATTTACTTATTTTTGACGTATGGCTTACTTCACAAAGTTCATGCATGAGAAATCTATACGAAAAAAAAAAAGAGTAAAAGGTAGGAAATATTATATATATTCTTTCTAACGGTATTAATCTTTGCATTTCAAAATGTTGCAGAAAGTCCTATTTTTTTTAACCGGACGATGAAATTTATGGTTATATCATGAGGAAATTTTGATTTCAATGATTTTCAGCACCCTATGATGTCACATGACGTCACAGCTAAAAATAGTGAAAAATGTTGTTCGCGCTCTACAGCCGTCATTTATGGTCGGATTTTCTTCAAATTTTCACAGATGGTACATCTTGAAACTAAGGTGTGCATATCCTTTCAGCTAACCGAAATTCCGAAAGACCGAAGTTCTGTGGCTGAAATAAGATTCGAACATAGGACCGAAAATTTCATTTTAGGATTAAAGAGCTTCTGGATGAGATAGAAAGTTGAAACTTACACAGTTTGCAGTTCTGATGAATTTCTACATATATTTTGAGTCGTGACGTCATATGACGTCATGTGACGTCCTAAGCATACTTCTTAATTTTCATTTTAGGGCAATGATTTCGACATAATGCCAGTTGTTCAGAATAATGAAAATTTCAGAGTGATGACAGTAAAGTATGCGCTTTTGAACAAAAGCATCTTCAGCACCCTATGACGTCATGGGACGTCAGAGCTAAAAATATTGAAAAATGGTGTTCGCGCTCTACAGCCGCCATTTATGGTCGGATTTTCTTCAAATTTCCACAGATGGTACACCTTGAAACTAAGGTGTGCATATCCTGTCAGCTAACCGAAATTCCGAAAGACCGAAGTTCTGTGGCTGAAATAAGATTCGAACATAGGACCGAAAATTTCATTTTAGGATTAAAGAGCTTCAGGATGAGATAGAAAGTTGAAACTTACACAGTTTGCAGTTCTGCATAATTTCTTAATATATTTTGAGTGGTGACGTCATATGATGTCATAAGCATACTACTACTACTGTTACTTTTTTTTTTCTTCGTAACTAAACGCTTATTTTTCGCGGAAAATAATGTCAATTGTTCAGCATGAACATGAAATACTACCAGAAATGAGTCATTACATGAAACTTCTATCTCCTGCTTTTTGCATTAACACAGGTTGCAGAAAGTCCTATCATTCGTT
This sequence comes from Solen grandis, assembly GCA_021229015.1. Classification (NCBI taxonomy): domain Eukaryota; kingdom Metazoa; phylum Mollusca; class Bivalvia; order Adapedonta; family Solenidae; genus Solen; species Solen grandis. The sequence continues at coordinate 1,257,879 of CM037785.1, forward strand.
TAGACGAATGACATCTAGTTGATATTGAATACGCAAAAAATATTAGGTTTCTAGAGTGTAACCTATACATTCTTTGAAAATTTTAGAAGAATTCATCAATTCATAATGTCTGAAGAGCGCTTACAAACTTTTTGATCTGACGTCTATTCTTAAAATTCAGCTTAATTTTTCCAAAAAAATTTCCATTACGTCAAATGACGTCTGGCCTTTGGAAATCTAAAAAAAAATTAATGAAATTCAGCTTTTTACCTCGAATAGGGTCTCTGAAATACTAAACTTAATTCCGAGGTCATATTTTCGAAACTTGGTTTCACCACAGAACCTCGGTCTTTTCAATATTTTGAAAACGAAAGTAAGGATGCCCAACAAAATCCTTCCTTTTTCAAATTTGGTAAAACGGAGACGGGTTGGCAAATCTAAAGCGTAACATACACATTCTGTGAAATTTTGATGAAAATCCGTCTTTAAATAAAGGCTGTAGACCGCGTACAAACTTGTGTAGACGTCAAGTTTGATATCATATGACGTCATAGGCATAAGAAAATCAATGAAATGAAATATTAAGTATCTTAAATAAATCAAGTACATTTTTCATGCCCCATTGGAACTTTGCAACATATAGAAATTAACGCATAGATATCAAACATTCTTTTTGACCTTATGACGTCAAATGACGTTAATCCTCACATAGTCTAAAAGCCTAATATTCAGTCCAAATATCAACTTTCTAAATCATCTGAAAGCGATTTTATACGTATTAGAAATTTGATGTCAATGGTTCGAAACTTTGATTCGCCAAAGAACCATTGCCTTTTCGAATTTGGAAAACTGGACAAGGAATACACAACAAGAGCGTTACATATACATTCTGTGAAATGATGAACATCGGTCCAAATATAATGGCTGTACACCGCGTAAACCCTTTTGCCCTGATATCAAATCTTACATGATATAACGTTACATTATTATGGAATACATTGCATTCTAAAGCTAACTGTTAAATTTCCATGGTCCTGGGAAGTTAAAAACATATTTGAATTAACGCCTATATATCAGAAATAATTTTTGACCTTATGACGTCATCTGACGTCAAATGACGTTCATCTTCATAGAATACAAAGCAGACTTGGAGACTTATATACTATCCAAACATCAGATTTTTAACTCATCTGGAAGCGATTTTATACGTATATGAAATTTGACGTCAATGGTTCGAGTCTTGGATCCGCCATAAAACCTTTGCATTTTCGAATTTGGAAAAACGGACACCGGGATGCACAACTAGAGCCTAACATACACATTTACTGTGAATTTTGATGAAAATCGGTCCAGAAATAATGGCTGTAGACCGCGTACAAATATTTAAAGACGACGTCAAGTTTGACGTCAAAACACGTCATAGTCAAATGAAAATTATTGAAATGCAAAATGTTTTATCTGAAGCATATGCTATTAAATTTTCAAGGTGCTCGGACGTTTTCAACATATAAAAATTAACACGAAAATTTTAGAAATTACTTTTCACCTCATGACGTCATATGACGTCATACGACATTCATCTTCTGAGTATATAAAGGAAACCTAGAAACCTATATCCTGTCCTAATATTATCTTTCTAGCTCATCTGCAAGCGATTTTATACGCATTTGAAATTTGACGTCAATGGTTCGAATCTTGGATTCGCCATAGAACCTTTGCCTTTTGGAATTTTGAAAAACGGACACCGGGATGCACAACTAGAGCCTAATATACACATTCTGTGAAATTTTGATGAAAATCGGTCCAGAAATAATGGATGTAGCCCGCATACAAACTTTTTCACCTGACGTCAAATCTGACGTTATATGGCGTCATATGAATATGAAATTCATTGAAACCAAAAGCTCATGGCTTAAAATATATGCCATAAAATTTTCATTGTTCTTAGTCAATAGGAACATCTCAAAATAACACAAATATAAGAGGAAGAAAAAAAGAATAATAACTAGATGTCATTCGTCTAAACGAATGATAGGACTTTCTGCAACCTGTCTTAATGCAAAAAGCAGGAGATAGAAGTTTCATGTAATGACTCACCTCTGGTAGTATTTCATGTTCATGCTGATTAATTGACATTATATTCCACGAAAAATAAGCGTTTAGTTACGAAGAAAAAAAATAATAAGTAGCAGTAGTAGTAGTATGCTTATGACGTCATATGACGTCACGACTCAAAATATATTAAGAAATTCTGCAGAACTGCAAACTGTGTAAGTTTCAACTTTCTATCTCATCCCGAAGTTTTTTAGCCCTAAAATGAAATTTTTGGTCCTATGTTCGAATCTTACTTCAGCCACAATACTTCGGTTTTTCGGAATTAAGGTTAGCTGACAAAATTTTCACACCTTAGTTACAAGATGTACCATCTGTAAAAATTTGAAGAAAATCTGATCATAAATGGCGGCTGTAGAGCGCGAACACCATTTTTCACTATTTTTCACTATTTATATACGTCACGACTCAAAATATATGTAGAAATTCTGCAGAACTGCAAACTGTGTAAGTTTCAACTTTCTATCTCATCCTGAAGCTCTTTAATCGTAAAATGAAATTTTCGGTCCTATGTTCGAATCTTATTTCAGCCACAGAACTTCGGTCTTTCGGAATTTCGGTTAGCTGACAGGATATGCACACCTTAGTTTCAAGATGTACCATCTGTGAAAATTTGAAGACAATCCGACCATAAATGACGGCTGTAGAGCGCGAACACCATTTTTCACTATTTTTAGCTGTGACGTCATGTGACGTCATAGGCTGCTGATAATCATTGAAATCAAAATTTCCTCACGTGACTAATAACCCATAAAAATTTCATCGTCCTAGGACTATTGCAACATATTAAAATAAGCGTTTAGTTAGGAAGAAGAAAATAATAATAATAATAAAAAAATGACGTCACGTGACGTCATATGACGTTTATTTTCACATAATTGTTAGACATCCAGAGACCTACTAACTGACAAAATTTCACCTTTCTATTTCAAATAGGACAGTTTTTATAAGCATTTAAAAATTGACGTCATTGGTTCGAATCTTGGATCCGCCATAGATGCTTGGACATTTCGAATTTTGAAAAACGGACACCGGAATACACAATAAGAACGTAATATACACATTCTGTGAAAATTTGATAAAACTCGGCCCATTAATAATGGCTCTAGACCGTGTACAAACTTTCGTAGTCAATTTCAAATGTGACGTCATATGACGTCATAGCTTCTGAAAATCATTGAAATCGAAATTTCAGCGTCTGAATCATTTGCCCTTCGACAATTTCAACATATAGAAATACTCTTGTTAATATTAGAAATACATTATCATATAATGACGTCACGTGACGTCATATGACATTTATTTTCACAAAATGTTTAAAACATCTATAACCATTGACTTTTCGAATTTTGAAAAACGGACACAGGGATGCACAACTAGAGCCTAACATACACATTCTGTGAAATTTTGATGAAAATCGGTTCAGAAAGCTGTAGACCGCGTACAAACTTTTTCACCTGACGTCAAATCTGACGTTATATGACGTCGTATGAATATAAAATTCATTGCATCCGAAAGCTCATGGTTTGAAATATATGCCATAAAATTTTCATTGTTCTGAGTAAATGGCAACACCTCGAAATTAACACAAATATAAGAGGAAGAAAAAAAGAATAATAATAATAATAAGAAGAAGAATAATAAAAAAACAGTACAAACCCAATATGACTTTCTGCCTGTAGGCAGAAAGTCCTAATAAGAAGGAAAATAAGAATACCTAGATTTTATTCGTTGATACGAATGATAGGACTTTCTGCTACATTTGTCAAACAATAAAAGCAAAGAAAGTAAAAGGATATCAAATTCCTACTTTTAACTTGTTTTTGTAGGGCCAATACTCCATAAACTTTGTAAAATAAACCGATTAACTTGGAGGGTATGGCAAAAGTAACTGAAACTCATTGTTTTTTTTTTTATATCAATTTCATTTAACTTGTCCTTTTCTTATAATCTATGTAACAAAACAAATTTATTGTAAATGCTTACAATTTGATTGTCACATAATTCGGTCCAGCTTTAGAGGTTTTCAAGATATAAACAATGATTGAACTTAACATTTTTTCTCAAAATGGAAATGACATTGTTCTACAGGATCAAATGCTGCACCTTCAATAAGAATTCATGCAAATCAAACAAAAAATAAGGCATTCAGGTCTTAAAAACCGTTAATTTCAACAGAAAAATAACTTTGGCCTTATGAGGTCACATAATGTCATACGACGTTCATCTTCTCAGAATGTAAAGAAGACTTGGAGACTTATACTGAAATTTTGACGTCAATGTCTCTAATCTTGGATTAGCCATAAAAACTTTGCCTTTTCGAATTTAAAAAAACGGTCACCGTTTAGAGCGTAACATACACATTCTTTGGAATTTTGATGAAAATCCGTCCAGAAAAAAATTTCTGTAGACCGCGCACAAACTTGTCTAGACAATGTCAAGTTTGATGCCATATGACGTCAAAGACATAAGTTAATCAATAAAATGAAATCTTCATAACCTTAAATATATGCAGTAAATTTGTTATGTCCCTGAGACCATAGCAATATATAGAAATTAACGCGTAATCAGAAATTATTTTTGACCTTATGACGTCATATAATGTCAAATGACGTTCGCCCTAACAAAATAAAAAGAAGTCATAGAGACTAATATTCAGTCCAAATATCAGCATTCTAAGTCATCTGGAAGCGACTTTATACTTATTTGAAATTTGACGTCAATGGTTCGAATCTTGGATTCGCCATAGAACCATTGCTTTTTCGAATTTGGAAAACCGGACACCGGGATACACAACTAGAGCATTACATATGCCTTCTGTGGAAATTTGTAGTAAATCGGTCCAGAAATAATGGCTGTATACTGCGTAAAACCTTTTGGACCTGACGTCAAATCTGACGTTATATGACGTCATATGAATATGAAATACATTGCATTCAAACGAGTATGGATTAATGCATATGCCATTAAATTTTAATGGTCCTGAGAACTTTACAACATACTTAAATTAACGAGTAGATATCAAAAATTCATTTTGACCTTATGACGTCATATGAAGTTAAATGACGTTAATCTTCAAAATATATAGGACACTTGAAGACTTATATTCTGTCCAAATATAAGCTTTCTAGCTCATTTGGAAGCGATTTTATACGCATTTAAAATTTGACGTCAAAAGTTCGAATCTTGGATTCGCCATAAAATCTTTGCCTTTTCGAATTTGGAGAAACGGACACCGGGATGCAAAACTAGAGCGTAACATACACAATCTGTGAATTTTTTATGAAAATCGATCAAGAAATAATGGCTGTAGACCGCGTACAAACATTTAGGCAGAAAGTCCTAATAAAAAACAATACAAACCCAGTAGGACTATCTGCCAGTAGGCCAGTAGGCAGAAAGTCCTAATAATAAAAAACATAACAAAGCAAAAAGGACTTTCTGCCGAACTAGAACCAGAAGCGGTATCTCGGTTTTCGCTTTTAACCTAATTAACCTGAACACTTTATTTCAACTCAGCCACAATTTTCAATATGAAACAGAACGCAAAGGTTTTTTGAAGACCTACTCTCATTTGCACAGTTTTTTGTTGTTGCAATGTTAGAACATTCAACCTCTTCAGCGCAAATATTTTCCCATACCCTATACTTTGAAATCCATCACATTCTGTGGTGCTGTCAACAAGGAACAAAATGCTGAAAACCGGATTTCAATCAGGCTTTAACGTTTTGAGTTATAAGCAAAAGAGTGATTTTAAGCAAAACGCCCTCTAGTGGCAAAATGAGAAAAAAAATGATATAAATTTACAATTAGGTACCTAGAAATGCAGCAAATAGTTCAAACAAGTATATAAGTCGCATAGGGTCGAAAATTCTTTTTCTTATATATCACAATTGAAGCATAAAAACTCATCAATAATTATTCCAAAAAAGGATCAAACTTTGGACTGCCATAAAATGAACAAATCAAGTCCGATCTTCAAAAACTAAACATTATACGAAAGAACTATTTAGAACTAAAACTTTTGTTCATATACTCTCATTTTTAGTTTTGGAACACTTTGGGCGAATAAAACACAATTATCGTAATATGACCTTGACCTTTTCAATGTTTTTTAACTTTTTAATTGTGAGGCCCTTTCAAACTTAACAAAACAAACGTGTGAAAATTACATGACGACTAAACAAAAAATAAAGTCAGGAGCAACAAAAAACATGTTTTTGGAATTTTATTTTTTCCTAAATTTAAGTGAAGTTTGACCGTTTCTAGTGGACAAACCACGCATTTCTTAAATTCGCCACCCCATATATTTTGTGTGTTTATGTCTTTCAAATGGTATGCAGGAGACGGAATTCTTCTATCTGATCTCAAACAAAAACGGATAGGTTTTTCGTAGACCTACCCTCATTTGCACAGTTTTTTTTTCTGCGAGGTTCGAACATTCAACCTTCCGAAGCTCAAAAGCTTTCAGCCACCACGGACCCGAATCCTATCTATTTTTGGCTATCAACAGGGAACAGAATAAAAAAAAAAAAAACCGCATTCGAATCGGACTTAAACTTTTTGAGTTATAAGCAAAAGAATGATTTCAAGAAAAGCGCCCCTAGCGGCAAAATGAGAAACAAAATTGATTAAATTTTTACCATTGGGTACCTAGAAATGCAGCAAATAGTTCAATCAAGTATACTAGTCGCACAAGTCAAACTTTTTTCTCTTATATATCAGAATTTGAAGCATAAAACCTGATTTACAATTATTCCAAAAAAGGATCAAAATTTGGACTGCCGTATAATGACAAAATCAAGCCCGATCTTCAAAAACTAAACAACACTGGAAAGAGCTCTTTAAGAACTAAAACTTTCGTTAATATACTCTCAATGAAATATTTTTAGTTTTGGAGCTATTTGTGACCGAATAAAAACACAATAATCGTAATATGACCTTGACCTTTTCAATTCTTTTTTAATATTTTAATTGTGAGGCCCTTTCAAACATAACAATACATATCGTGTTAAAATTTCATGAAGAATGAACAGAAAATAAAGTCAGGAGCAAACATGGTTTTGAAATTTTAAGTTTTCCTAAAATTTGGTGAAGTTAGACCGTTTCTAGAGGACAAACCACGCATTTCCTAAATTCGCCACCCCATATATTTTGTGCGTATGTCTTGCAAATCGTATGCAGCAAACAGAATTCTTCTATCTGATCTCTAACAAAAGTGGGTAGGTTTTTCGTAGACCTACCCTCATTATTCCACGTTTTTCCAAGGTTCGAACATTCAACCTCTCCTAGAACAATTTTTTTCCAGTACTCGATGATGAGATTTCCATCATATTTGATTGGGCTGTCAACAAGGAACATTATGTAAAAAACTGCATCTAAATCAGGTTTCAAATTTTTGAGTTATTAGCAAAACAGTGATTACATGCATTGCGCCCCCTAGTGGCTAAATCAGCAATAAAAGTGAAAAGATTAGATAAAGATGACTCCATGCCCAAAATTTCATAGCTGTGGTTTTTCTCATCTGGCCGCTAGGCTGGCTACAAAAATGGGTGGAATTGGAAAAATAATAATAAAAAAACACTAGAATCGCTATCGCGATATCATCGATTTTCGCAAAACCAATTCCATTCAGTTCACGAGTCGCATAATTCTAAAACCATATTTCTTCGTTCACTGGCTTGTCGAATAGTGTTGATAATGATCTTTCAAACATTTTTGTCGCAATGTTTAAACAGACTTTTTTTCCAGTAGAATATTTTTTAGTATTAACTGTAAGTTATGGAGTCACGAACTTGAAAACTTTTTAACCGAATTCGGTTAGTGTCAAGTTAGATGTGTGTGTTGCTTTATGATAGCGACAAAAGACATTTGTAATCGACATACAACAATTGCAAACGACACACAACAGTATAGAATGACACACGACAATGCGACATGACACGCGACATTAATACGAACTAATGAAATATCACATGAATTTTTGAGTGTCGTCAGCAAGGAACAGAATGCAAAAACAAGAGGGCCAAGATGGCCCTTGATCGCTCACCTGAGAAAGATGATTGCTTAAGAAAGAAAGATGCTAGAGCGTAAACAAAGTGAAATCTGGCTTTTTTTGGTAAAAAGGGCATAACTAGTCACAGTAATAATTGAACCCGATTGCGAGATTATGGGCATAAACATTGTCTTAAAGTTTAAAAAAGATTGTTTAAAAATGAAGATGGTAAAGAGTAAACAAAGTGAACTCTTATATTTTTTTGTATTAAAAGGGGCATAACTCCTGACCTAATTGGCCCATCTCAGCCACAATTGAACTCAATTAAGACATTATTGTCATTAACAATGTCATAAAGTTTGAAGATGATTGCTAAAAAAATGAAGATGCTAGAGTGTAAACAAAGTGAAATCTGGCATTTTTTGAATATTAAAAGGGACATAACTCCTGACCTAATTGACCGATCTAACCCATAATCGAACTCAATCAAGACATTATGGCCATAAACATTGTTTTAAAGTTTGAAGATGATTGCTTAAGAAATAAAGGTGATAGAGTGTAAACACTAAAATTGTTGACGACGCACATACGGACGACGGACACTCACGGGATCCCATTAGCTCACCCTGAGCTTTGCTACAAAACCTACACCCCACTGCGGTCCTACTTAAAAGCGCCATCCAGGATTATGCGCCATCCATGCGCCATCCAGGGTTCTATAGCGCCACCCGCTTTATTACTGGTCGTATAGGTATAACATTTCACCAGTAGCTTTATAAAAGCATTTTACATCATATGTGCAAATTTCATTGATGTTTAAATCCATTTTCAAAATTCTCTTCAAGATCTCACCGGTGGGAGATTTGACGCCGTCCGGGTTTTGAAGACGCCACTGTGTTATTTCAAGTCGTATTTGTATGAAATTTCACAAATTGCTTTAAAATAACATTTTACAACATCTGTGCAAATTTCATACGAACATTTTATGTTTTTATTGCATATTAGCCTTTTCCTGTTTTCCTCGATCTCGCACCTGTAAAGTTTGGTACGTTGCTATTATGCGGATACCAAATCCGGATCTAGTGCCTTCGTGCCATCCGTTATATTTTAAATAAGAAAAAAAAAGAAAAGAATAAAGAGACTATAACATAAAATTTGTTAAATCATTTAAATTATTTTTGAAAAATTCCCCACTTATACTACGGCGGTCAGACTCAAATAGGAATATACGCTACCCTAGTATCACCGCCCCATCCGGGTTTTTACTACTCCAGTATCATCGTGCCACCCAGGGGCCCGTTTCACTAAACTTCGAACGAAGTTGATATTCGTAGTCGTACGAAAACTATCGTACGAAGATCTTACGAAAATCTTACGTGCGTTTCACTAACACCTTCGTACAAACTCGCACTTACGAACTTCGTATGTACTCTTTAACGTCGGAGATTCAATTATGCGCATGGTAACGTTAAACACCCGGTTGCGCGGACCCGTTAGAAGACCTTTAGTAGACGTCAATATGTCATCGAAGAACAATCACGAAAAGGTAACTGGTCGGAAAATGAAACCGCCATACTAATCGACGGCGTAACTGAGAGCATTTCAGTTATTTAGGGGCGCCTGTCATTGAGTCTCACTGCCAATCAAATGCTGGCATGCTGAAAGGGCATAGCAGAACGGTGTGAAATTACCTATATTTAGATCTATATCATACAAATGATACAGTACTGTCCAAGATGTGTTTGTTATATTTTTTTCATGGACAGATTAATTAACAGAAAGGACTTTCATAGTTTCTATTATCAAACGTATTTATATCATTTTAGCATAATGATAAAAAAATATATGTAATCGGACTTTGAGTCACATTACGATCTACCCCTTTCTTATAACTTGAGAGGAATACCTACCGTCTATATTATAATTTTACAGACTTTCTTAACCATATAAAGAAGTTTGGTAGAGAAAATTAAATAAGATATTTAATCAATATTAGTAAATATAAAAAATATTAAAAAATAAAAATATTAAAAACTGAAACATATTAAACAATTATTGTTCATTTTCAATAACCCTGTTTGGTTTGCTAAAATTTCATAAATATAGACTATAGATGCATTTATCTGGACAGCATCCGCATTAATGATGTGTTATTTTTGCTATCATGTAAAATATGTAATTCTTCATCAATGTTTTTAACTCTCTTGCATTATCTAGAGTTAATGCTCAGGGTTGCACAATAAGAACGATTGATGAGTGCAAAAAAGTGGGCAGATTTGAAATCTTCACTTAAAAAGAAAGAAAGACAACGCAGGGAGTTTGCCCGTGCCACTGGTGGAGGCCCTCCCCCAACTAATTTGAAAGACCATGAAGAGAAGGTAGATTTTAACACAAACATACATTTACACAGTGAGAAAAAGCGAGAGATTAAAGGAAAGTACTTAATCATAATTTCCTTGAATTGACATCTTTTCCCAATGCATCCAGAAGTTAGTTATGTAAAATTATGTAAAACATTTTCGGTAGTGGTACTGATTTTTGTTTGATTGTTTGTTTGTTTCAACAAACACATGTCAGACAAAATATTTGTACAATTCAGGTACTTTGGATGAAAATAATAAAATAAAACACAGCATTGTGATCATTTTTATTGCACTACATATATTACATATATAATGATGTCAGTGTACCATATATTTGAATATATTAATTTATGCACACGTTTATAACGTTAAATTTGAATAATTTAATAGTGACTATTTTTAACTTGTGTTTCAAAATTTGAATATTGTTAAAATAGCTCATTTAAAGTGGACTGTTGAAAATAAAAAAAAAAATCTTTCTATGTCTTAGCCTAGAAAGGCCAAAAATAAAATCAGTTCTGTTTCTTTTCTCCCGATGGACCCTCTTTTTTAACCACTAACCCTAAAGTTTTTTTAACCTTTCCCCTTTTTAAAAAAAATTCCCTTTTTTACCCTTTGCTTCATGTAAAAAAAAAAAAAAAATAAATCCCGACCCTCATTTTTTTGAAGGAGACCAGGAACGGAACTGTTTTTTTAGGGGGGTGGGGCTATTTTTTTTTTTTTTTTACACACTTGACACATTGCTTTTGGTAAACACTGTATAGCTATGGGTATTGGCAAACGAAGTACATGTACATACATCAATGAATGAGCTGTTTTAATAAATATAAATATTGACCTTTGAAATATATATTGACCCTTGAATGAAGGACACATCGAAAATATAACGACATTTCCTTAACAATAAAGGTTGACATATGTACATGTATTTGCTACCCTTTCAAAAACATTAAAAATAAGGATTTCAGAGACATTACTGTTCTGTGCTGTTACGAGAAACCAGAATAAAATGGGTTTATTGCTGTCTTAGGAATAATACAATCGCATAACAATATGCCCATCATAAAAGGGCGGATCCTAAACAATCATGAAAAATAACTTTAATTAACTGCAAATGGTTATACTCCATGATGTGATTGATAAAAATAATACAAATACGATAGTAACCGATTTAGAACAGTGTTGACTGAACATATTTAATTAAATATATACAATTGTGCAGATACTTGGTATCATGAGTGAGACACAAATAGATGGGATTGAAGGTGGCATTGACACATTCACCCAAAATTTGAATGGTAAGTAAAAAAAACACTGTTGTTCTGTCCAAAATATTTAAAGACACCAACCCAAAAGTTTGAAATACAAAAAACCTGATATGAAAGTAGGTTGTTTGAGGGTTTTATTTTAATCTACACAGAAGAGTTAAACTCAATAACAGATATCTATTACATGCTTATCTACATCCTTATACTACAAATCTCTCAGCCCCTCACCGCTGTGGGTTCGAATCCCGATAGGGACTTCGGATTTTTCATGTGAGGAAGCCTTCCGGCTGGCTTGCGGTAGGTCGGTGGTTCTACCCGGGTAACTCTGTGTACTCGGGGTCTTCCTCCACCTGTAATTAGCTGGACGTCGCTATATGATTGAAATACTAACGCAGTGACGGTAAACTCCAATACAACAACAACAACATCCTTATACACATACCGGTACATCAAATATTGGATTTCCCTTTTATGCTTATAGGTCAAATTGCTGACTCACCAGCCAGAACAAACAGAGAGGAGGCACTTCCATCATGTTCTGTAACAAATCTTAGCGGTATATATCTTGATTATCATCAGAAAAACAAGTAAATTTGTTAATTTAAGACTGCCAAAGTCAAAGCTGTATGTTTTATATAATGTCATTAAAAATAACATAATTTATGCAAAGTATTATATCATAATGACATCTTCTATGTCTCTCACTTCACAATGATAAATAAAAAAAATCACCCTTATCATAACAGCAACTTATTACAACATCTTACAAATTATATATGCCTGTACAAACCAGTCTAAAGAGAACACAGAAGTCTCTGAGTCAGATGACAATGTCCCAACAGGTGACTATTTATATGAAAACCTGAAAAATAAGAGCTGTCAGAGGACAGCACGCTCGACTGTTCAAAAAACTTGTTGGTAAATCAATGAAATCTATTTCAATTCTTGCCCTTCACATACCCTCTATATAATTATAGTAAAAAATGATAAACCTTTATAGTCTGATACCCCTAAATATGTTTATGAAGACTAAAATCAATCCCATGCCTAGTTACTGAGACATACCATAACTCATGCATGTAAAACTTTAACCAAGTATCCAAGTTAGAAAAGGGCCATCATTTGTATAAAAATCAGTCCAAGAGTTATCCACCTTGTTTTTCTGATGCCACTGAACTCACTTCTAAACTTTATAGCCACAACCATAAAAAAATATCTGAGATATAAGCTGTATAGTAGCTTGCATGCGAAACTTTCACCAAAAAGTCTAAGTAAAAAAGTGGCGTATCCAAAGTAAGTATTTGTCCATTGTTCCAGTGTATGTCTATGATATGTTTCATAATTTAATCTATATTATGATACATTTTTAGATTTGCCTCCAGAAAATGAAGTGAATCATAAACGACCAACACTGAAAAGGAAGCAATCAAGAACATGTAATTATTATTTATGTTATCACTTTTCATGGTCAATATATTCCTTGGAAGGCATTTGTCACATGCTGATAGCAAATACAAAAGGCCTTTGTAAAGAAAAGAACAACAGAAAAAAATATAATTTCATATCTGTGAATCTATGCATATGAAGATTTAAAAAAAAAAATAGCTTAAACAGTCGCAGGTGATTTAAAAAATGTTTTAGATTAATACACATCCACATGAACAGTTTTTTTCTTTTAATGTATATTGCCATAATGATTTCAAATTAAATAAAGACATACGTTCATTCATTATACTTCAGAGAGAAAAGGTAGCCACATTATATACACATGACAACACTCGGTCTCATTATACTGACACCAGACAAACTAGTTATAGAATTACTCTGTATATTACGTTGAGCTTCATGTATGTAACTACCATTTACTTTTATTAAATTAAATTCAACATAATTTTGTGACTATCCAATTATGTTTGACAGATGATTGTAACTGTCACCGTCAGACGCTGGACATGTAGAGAGAGAAAATCCAGCTCAAAAAAGAAAAACTTCCATTAATGGAGAAACAACTGAAAGAAACAGAAAAAACTAACTCTCTATTACAGTCCATATCTTTTTATCTCATGTTCTTATCTCCAAGTCTCACCAATAATAAAAATTCCAGAAATGTAAATATTCTTTGAATAGTGGAGCTAAAAATGATTTATAAGTTGCTGCCTTATGACATTCCCCTGAGTTGTGTCCACCCTGTAAACAAAGTCCTCTTCCTCCTCCAAATCAGTTCCACCTTCTGGTGCCACACATCCAAGATCTATGCACATGTTGTGCAAACGCATGCATGCGGTTACCACCTCTGATGACTTGAGTGGGGAGAATGGCAAGAAACCGCCGGTTTTATGAAGGCATCTAATAAAGAATAAAATAGAATTCTGATTTATGTGAACGTGTTATTAATAGACTTAAATAAAACAGGTTGCTGAAATATATTTAGTCAAATAACTTTGATTTAAAATATGTATCATTTTCTGTTAATGTTGATAAGCTTTGAGAAACTCACACATTAAATCATTAGTTATGTCACATGATAAAAAGATTTGCCAAATTTTACTTAATTTACTTGTTTTTTAAAAGGCTTAAAATATTTCAGCACATATGCAAGAATGCATTTATTTGAGAGTTTTAATGTATTGAGTTCCAAGTAAATAAAGTCTTGCATTTACAATACTGAAGAACACTTGATGAATAGAAGGATTACCTTAATAAAATTTTCATGAACCAGTTCAGTAAAATCTGATTTGAAATATCAAGGCATGTCATATCATTTGTTCAGTATCTATTTTTTTCTTTTCACCAAAGATATCATTGTTTTAAAATTTACATATGTGAAATGGTCAATTGTGCATAAGTATGCAGGGCAGTAGATACATGTCATTTTATCTGCAATATACAAATATTAAAAAGGGCAGTTGAATGGGTCATTGTTAGCAAATGAAAAGAGTTAAAAACTGCCTATTTAAAATGCTGCCATCATCAGACATGCATTTTCATCTATTACTCTAGATTCTTATCAAATCAAGAAACAAGGAAATGCCAATATTTGGTTACTTGGATTTCAGTTGATTTTAATTTCAAACCATTTACCATTAAATAATTCATAGAAATCTAACAATTTCTTAGCTGAAATAAACTTTAATTAACCTCACCTGAATCTGGACTTCAAAAGTCCAAATACCCGCTCAACAACGATTCTTGTTCTTGAGTGGGCATTATTGAAACGTAGTTCTTGGTCTGATGTTGGTTTGGGTTTTGGTGTTATAATATAACTTCTGTTTGGATACCCTGAGTCCCCCAACAGCCAGCCATTTCCTTCAGTTTCCAGATGCTTCTTGAGCCCAATATGATTGTAATATTGTTGAATCATGTGTAGCTCCCGGCCACTTCGCAACAACATCTGTGAACCTTATAAAAACAGATAAATTCATTTAACAAAACGGGGGGGGGGGGGGGGGGGAAATGAACCTTTTTTATATCTTCTATTAATTTCAGTAAATATACTTTAAAAACTTATAAAAATGATTTGCATTTTTTTAATTATGTTTAACAAAAGGCAGTGAAAGATTTGGTTGATACAGAAGGATATTTTTTTAAAATAAGTATTCTTTAGGACACACTGTCACATGCAGAAGAATGACGAAAAAAGTATGACGGACAGACAGACAGGAAGTAGGATTTACAGATGATGGAGAAGTGACACATGTGTCAACTATGCTTACAGCAAGTTAAATAATAATCGTCTATTATTTTCATGTTTTGTTTAAACACTTGCATTTTACAGTAATAATGACTTAAAAATTAATTTCATCATAGAAATGATCATTTAAGCATGATTACTAATTGATCAAAACATGGATTGAATTCCATTTAAATATCCATATTAATAGTACTACATGTAATTAATGTAAGAACAAAGTGTCATATCAATGTTATTTATTAGGAATGATAATTGAAATTGAAATTGTATGACATGGAAAAACTAACCCAATTTGTGGTAACCAGATTACCCTATCACCTATTACCAGTGAATTGTTGATTGTCCATCACAATCTGTTGGGTGTTAACAGCAAATCATGTTATTTAAACAATATTTTATAAATCAACTGAAACTCATTTCTTGCCTCAAGCTTGGATCTACCACAGCCTGCACATTCAGAGAGTGGAACCCCTTTCTGCAAACGTATAGAGGCTCATCAACCCCAGCTGGAGCAATGATGGGAACAAGTGTCCCATCCACTGCCCCAACAACATTGGGCAATTCTATAAAAAATCAATTTCATTGCTCTCAATTCCTCAATGTTTGTCGCAAACTTTATGTTCTTGACATTGAGGTTGATGGCCCTCACCACTTGGTCAATAATCCTGCAGACGGAGCTTCTAGAGATACCATGCAGGTCTCCCACTTCACTAAAGAAGTCACCTTTGGCGAGGTACCTCAGGGTTACAAGTGTCTGAAATATAGTTTAAGTATTTAACTGAAAATAAATTACATTATTTTATGTATGAATTGAATATACAGAATTTATAGCTTAATATATGACAGTGTGATTGATATGCAGGTTTATGACATGGTCAAGTGGAATGATTAAGATTCACTTAGTCCATATACACACTCCTTCCTCAGTCAAATAGATCAATACATTCAACAGTGTATCGCACAACAATATAGTATTATTTGTTACTATATACCAGTCCTATACAGATTGTTACATATTTTAAATGATTTATTTATAATTATATTGCACCTAGTTGGATATCATTGCATTAATTATTTTTCAAAAATTCAAATTAGGTATTCATATACCTTAACGACCAACCAACAGTAGTCAGGTCATTTGGAGACTAATGTTGCTTGAGACAGATATAGTACTGCCACACGGCAGTATCACAAAATTGACATGTGGCATGATACTGCACCCGGTCACATTATCTTGACACTGGGCCAACCAGTATTGGAACTACCCTTATATGCTGAGCATCAAACAAGGGAGCTATACCAGTATCATTTTTTATGATTTTAGTATGTTGCCACAGAAAATTGAACCCAACTGACCTCCCAATACTAAAAATAAATGAGTGTATTTTACATATATGAATGATGCAGTATGGATTTAGAAAAAAAAACTTCAATCAGTGTAAATGTTTTTATAAAATCTTCTTCAATAAGCTAGGGTCACATTCAATCTAATTTTTAAAAAAGATTTAAAATGAAAAGAAAAAGTCACATAGGTTGAGGCATTACAAATTTCAAGTACTTAAAATTACATCTAAGTGCATTTGTGTATAACAAATCAAATATGATAAAATATACTGATATGTAACAGATTTTAGGCATATTTAGAACAGGGTACTGCAATAATATGAGGGTCATAATATCAGGCTATTCATAATTGACTATCAGTGGAGAAATTATCACTTGCATTCCGAGTTGACATACACAAACAACAGCATCCAAATGACTGTGGATTTGGGGTGGGGGAGGGGTATTTGTTTTCAAGCAAGTTCCATTTCATAATCATAAAAAAATATTCATTGCCGCAAAACTTCTGACACTATCACTTTGCATCAATGCTAAACTAGGTTTAAATTAGAAATTAAAACTGCAAAATCAAAAATTCAGACTGCAATAAGCAAACCAAAACAGGCATGAAATTTAATTATTATTTAAAAAATAAAAAAGGAACAATTTTCCCTGAATCTTAAACTATTGCAACCAATCCGTTCAATCCACTGTGATTGTGTAGCGGAAATGTGTATTGTTTACACGGCCTGTTTACACAGGTGATATCAGTAGAAACGCACGTCTATAAAATAAACAAATTTTTAAGGAGGATCAAGATTTACGAAAATTATTCATCGAAAAAATTAATTAATATAAATAAATGTACCTTCGTAGTGGCATCAAGTGGGTGACTTCTGTTTGATTTCGGGCATATTTCGTCTTCGATTTCTTCAATCAGGTTGTTTATGCCGTGTCTTGTTTTTCGCTTAGGTTCGTCAATGTTTTTTTTTCTATTTTGAAAAACACGTTCCCTGCGTTGGATACGTTTGTCAAACAACATGAACGCAGCCATTTTTTCTTGACTTACGCAAGCTACTCACTTTACTTAAAGTTACTGTAGCCGGGTACAGGTATTTGGTGATAAATCAATAGGCAATAAGACATGAGTGTCTCGATAGCTTGGATAGGTAGAACCACGACCTCGACCAGACTGCATTCCTCTAGTATTACCCTGCCAACTACCCCTAGTAACATTATAATATGACTGGTTTGGCTTGCCAACACTACGAGGATAAGCTGAGTAATACTGGCCGGTCTGTGGTGTTGCTGAATCTAACCGTCTCAATATTTCATCCAACTTACTCTCATACTTTGCTTCCAAACGAGATTCAACATGAGATTTCTCTGTCTTACGGAATTTTTCCATCTTTTCAAGTCTATCTTCTAGGCTCATTTGTGCACCAACTGGTGTAGCAAGAACCTTTTTACAGGTAGAACTACCCACTGTATTTAAGAAGATTTCCTTATCGACGACCCGAATTTCTCGCAGAAAAGCATTAAAATCTGAAATGGTGTCATATTTGTAGCGTGTCTGGGACTTCAATTTATCATTTGACAGTGATGTCCAAAATTTGTGCCTCAACAGATCATTTTTAGACTCTGGGGTAATATGATTGTTATCAATGGCAGTTTGTAACAAAGTTTCAAGCCTGCAAGCAAAAGTGGTTACTGACTCACCATTAGACTGCTTGGCATTAAAGAATTCTTGCATGATCATTCCATGGGTTGAAACGTCACCAAACATGGCATCAAGCTTTCGCAAGACATCATCTGTCTCAGCTCTGTCACCTAGAGGAATTATCAACTTCCTAGCAGTGCCACGATTGGACCTGCGAATAGCCTGTAAAACACTGTGTTCAGTTTGATCAGGGTCACTTAAAACAACATTTGACTTCATAACGCCATTCAGCATATGAACATTCACCTTTAGGAACAGGATCATCACCTGAAAAAGCTGGAAGTTTTGGAATGCAGGGAGTTACATTAAATACTCTTGACTCATCATTGTGCTGGTCATTATGGAAAAGGCATGTCATGCCGCGTCCCTTCGGTGTCGACCTACTTAAGTTTTTGTCAGCAAGCTTCGACAAAGGTGTCGAATGTACCGGTTTTGATTCAGTCATAATGAAATAGAGTTTGAAATATCAATGCTGAAAATACAAAACAGATTACTGTACAATCAGTGTTCTGGGCTGCAACACAATTCCTTATTAATATAGACAATCAAAAAAATAAATGCATTGAAATGCAAACAAATGGTCAATACAATCTGAAAATAAGAAATTGTTACTCTACTGCTGCTAAAAAATGAAAATTAATAAACATATGCAGTTTGAATAAAGGCACCATTTCTTACCTGAAATAAAAACACATTCAAGTTGATACTATACAAACATATTCACAATTATACACAGACTGACAGAATCACAGTTTACAAAATACACAAAATCATAGCTCGTACATATATATCCTCCAACAAATTCACTCACATTCCTCTACAAACACTATGCAATCACATACACATATCAGACAAAAGAAAAGAAAACAAGATAAGAAAAAGAGTGTAGAAAAGGCACCAAATTATATAACTAAAGATAAAAAAATCAACTGTAATTTCAAAATAAGTAAAGCAAAAATCTAATGTTAAGAATCTTTTAACCCCCCCCCCCCAAAAAAAAAAAAATCACCGCCTGGTTTACAAACAATACATACAACAATAGGTCACATACACATTACTAAACAAATAGTACAAAATAATATGAAATCTTGGCAAAGAAAAAAAATATAAACAGACCTTAAAAAAAAATGCAGGGAGACCACAAATTATGAGAATGACAGAAAAATGAACGAGTACAACAGTAAAAAGTAGTTGTCTCCCCTACCCAAAGGTGAAGGACGACATAGGTGTCGCTACTGTAAAACACCTAAAAATAGCCGTGGGATTTCCAAAAACACTGACACAAATAATGAACCTAGTATGTATCTTAAATTTACATAAGTATTTCACACAAAATATAACAAAAATTAAGATAAATTAAAAAAAAAAGAAATAAATATTACAGTATTTTTGGTCCTTTTGGTCCGTTTAGAGAATGTTCCTTCCATCCACTGGCAAAATTAATGGCGTGAAGCTCCTTCCCGATGCGAACTCCAAAGTCTCCAAAGTTTATCCTTTCCGCGCGCAATTCCAGGCACAGACACAGAAAACAATCACGGTGATCACAAAACAGATGAAAAAAAAATATACAGCGCTGAATTCACGATGCTAGCATAGAGAAAAAAAAACACAGCCTCTGGCACAACAACGTACATGCACTGGCTCAAACACGAAGGGTGGTGCACACAAAACTGTATCTAACGTTGATAATCGACTTTAGTAGTCAACCAGGTCAGGTTTGCCCTTCCTGCAGCCATCTCTCTCTCCTCCTTCTGCCTTGACCGACCGCCCGGTTACGAAAGATGCCGGGATCGCCACTGTTACCGGGGTTACATAAATAAGGAGTCCGGTTGCAGGTTCTCAAATGTATTTGATTTAAAATAAGAATAAAAACATGTTGAAGAAAAAGAAAAGAATAATTATGATCACAATAAACAATGCTATTCACCGAAAATATATCAAGAAATTCCAATCGACAGTCTTATTTCAAACAAATACAATCAAGAAAAACCAAATAACTCACCGGGCGGTGGCAAACAATAAAGGCTGTAATAAAAGATTCAATATATAAATTCTCCTAAGACAATGATAACTTTACTGTCCGAGGACAGAATCCAGAATGAGAAAAAGAGTAGAGCAGAGAAAGTAAGAAACGATACATATGACTGATTTACCCATCATACACTCGATCAGCACTCACAAAATGACACATCATGATGCACACTTTTCCTAAACAAACACACTCACTACTGACATGCACTAAATACACAAAACATGACAAGTGACATGCACAACATAAACAACAATGCACAATATCACATGAAACATGAGTTTCTGTAAAAATAATACCTGGGTAACATTACGAGGAAATCTACGAAAATCGTACAAAAATTCGACGATGAACGCTTTCGTCAAATGTAGAAAAAATGTTCGTACGAAGTTTAGTGAAACGGGTCATATCAATATGAAAATTTGCCAAAACATAGAGAAGACTATATCCTAAAATGTGTGTAAAATTTTCATTTCAATCTTTTATTGCTTTATGCATTTTATATTTTTTTAAATCCCCACATATACCACGGCGGTTAGACTCAAATAGAAATATTCACTACTCAAGTATCATTGCGCCACACGGGTTTTTACTACTCCAGAATCATCGCGCCGCCCGGGTTTCTATTGGTCATATCAATATGAAAATTTGCCAAAACATAGAGACTATATCCTAAAATATGTATAAAAATTTCATTTCAACTTTTTTTTTGTTTTATGCATTTTTTTAATCCCCACATATACCACGGCGGTCGGACTCAAATACTCCAGTATCATCGCGCCACCCGGGTTTCTATTGGTCATATCAATATGGAAATTGGCTAAAACATAGAGAAGACTATATCCTAAAATGTGTATAAAAATTTCATTTCAATTATTTTTTTATGCATTTTATTTTTTTTAATCCCCACATATACCACGACGGTTAGACTCAAAAAGGAATATAGGCTACTCTATAGTTTCATCGCGCCACCCGGGTTATCAAAGGTTATATTTATATGAAAACTTACCAATTAATGGAGAAGAATATAAATTAAAATGTGTGCAAATTTCATTTTAAAATTTTGTTCTTTAAGCGCACTTTAAGGATTTTTCATATCGCACCTTATACGACGCCGGTAAGACTCTAATTGGAATATACGCTTCCCTGTATTAACATCGCGCCATCCGGGTTTCTACTGGTCAAAACTTACCAATTCAATTGACATCTACCAGCAAACCCTTAACAACAACACAGTGTAATTACAGCTCACACCATTTACTTGCTAAATGCTTCATAATGACTCCGTTAAATATTTCTGTAAGTGATTCGACCAGCTATACATGCATGAATAACAAGCAATTCACCAAAGAAGCTGTAGATAACCATCTCTTGTAAACAACATATTATTTCCTAACAGTGGGCAAGGAAACTATATTGCATTTCTTTCCGGTTTCAACAACAGCATGTTTTTGAAACTGTTTACGCCCATCATTTGCATTTTTCGTTTGTTCTGTCAAATCGACAAGGAAGTTGTCATCTGTATACATATAAGGCATCATTATTGTTATTTTACGATGTAGATAAAAAGAACGTCAGCATACCGAATCTCAATAACCAGGTACCGGTCCAATTCGGTACTGAAGTGCCAAATGATTTACTTTTCAAATGAATAATCAATATGTGTGTATCGTATATCAAAGAGCTGACGAACTGAATGCGGAAGACCTTTTAACAGACACCGACTTAGTTTATGAAAAGCTGGTGTTTTGATGCAGCATTAACGCCATTGAGTAAACCAGAATGGTTTATGAAAAATGGAAAACAACAATGAAGTCTTCAAACGCTTGAAGAATATATCATCTACTATTCAGCTATTTTATCTAAATATAGGGACAGGCAGAGATCTAAAATGAAATATTTCAGGAAGTTTATCAATACATAAACACATACGCAACAAAGTTAATAACAAAGGCTTCTCGACAATATTAAAGAATTGAAACAACAACAACAAAACGGATATTGGAATCGATCTTATACAGTATTCTAAATCTGTTGGCACAATTCCTGTAGAACTCTAAGAAAGTGCCATGTGTCTGAAATGCGGTTTAATACCATTGCAGGCGGGGGACGCCCCCGCTGGAAAAAAGAATAGTTTTAACCATTTTTCAACAAATCAAAAGCCAATTTTTGAAAGGAACAAAAATCGAAGTTACTATAGAGACATAAGTTTTGATACCCTTCTCAAATCAAGCTTTAAGTAATGAGGCTGATAGTGATTGCAGAATAAATAAGCGTGACGGAAAAAAGTGACAGACAGAAAAAAGGGAATAGCTTTAAGATGGAGATGCAGGATGTGCATGACAATTCGTCTTATCAAGCTCTGTTCAACAGTGAAATTTCATATCAATAGCTAGTCTGTTTCCCGACTCCAGACTAATCAATAGCATGAGTAGAGCAAGAGTTATTACAGAATGAAAAAAAGGGTGACAGAAAGACACACATGCAGAAAGACGACACAGAAGTGTTTACCCCTGTGTACCCTCTGTTACAGCAGGTGACACAAAAAGTGTTAAGCTTTCCTTAAAGTTTGTATAGTAATTTATCTTATAAATAACGCTAAGTTAAATAACAAATATGTTACCTAGAATAATATCAATACCATTCGGTAAAATTCTTTAAAATTTGGCAAGATCAACCAATATGCCTCTTCGAAATTTTGGTAAACTTTGAAATTAATCTCTGAATTATGGATATTTTAGCGACACTTGTATAAGCACCCTAACCTGGTAAAAAAAAATGGGTTGGGTAGGGTAGCAATTTATTACGCATTTCAAATATTTTGAGTCAAAGCAATAATTTAACATGTAAGGTTTGTTTGCCGAATGTTTTTTTTTTATTTTTAACGACAATCAATAACAACAGACTTTTCATAAAAAGATAAAACATAGTATTTAGAATTCCTTCTTTTTCACAAAAAGTTTCATGTCCGAGCTTTAAATAAGTAAAATGTCCATAAGTCCAAAACCGGAGTGTACATTTTGTTTATATTTTTCATACAGGTGTCCACTTAGGCATACACCACTAAATTTGAGATGGAAAATTAATTAACAAAGACGCATGACATTTTTGTAAACTGTAATGCAAAATTTCTAATAAGAAAGTATAACAAACTTTAGCAGTGTTTGAAAGAAAGGTCTTAAATCAGACCAGGATTTCTTAAATTTTCAAGTTTGATTTACACAACTGTTGTTCAGCAGTTTAGAAAAATAATATTTTTAAAAAAAAAGATATATCAACAACAAGTAACTATGTTTCTATAGAATAATTATAAAAAAACTCTTTTTTTATGTAATAGAGAACAGTTTATATGAATTCTCCCTAACCCTTTACAAACTTATTAAACTTATCATTACTAATTAAATAACGTTTTATATCTTATACTGGATCTGATATAGACATTAATGAATCAATATACATAAATATATATCTGTTAAAACTACTTGTATTAAATGAACAGGACGATGAAATGTAAACTTATACTCTCGTTTCATATGTCCATTTTGTATAAACTCATCTTTATAAGTGTATATTGTATTGAGAGTGTGGCTAAAATCGGAAAAGAAAAAAATCTGAAACAATCATCAGCTTGTTGTTGGGCGGCAAACATGCAGGGACCAGACTATATATCGGTTATTGCTATTGTCTTGTATTGACCGGTTGAGACTAGAAATGTACTTATAGATCAAGACATAGAGATTACCTCTAACCAATACCTGGAAGGATAAAAATAATGTGCCTGCTTAAACATTTCACCGACATTATTTCAGTTATATTTTTTGACATATAAAGTGATTTCTCACTGCGATATCACGCCGAAGATATGTGATATGATACAACACTACAAAATCACAAAGGAGACGGTTATGATAAGCTCTAATAACTCGGCCACCTGGGCCGGTTAAGAATAAAGTATTGCTGACAGTGTCATCCTGTTGTTGAAATTCAAGCCAAAATGTGCATTCATGCTTGCACCATGATCAACTGAGCACTTACTTGTTTATGCATTCTGGATACATATTTCCATGAACAAATAAGGAAAACTTTGTTTTGTAAGCCTTTTCTCGTAATTCATCGCATTAGGCGTGATCTTTTTCCAATTTTGGTGTTATATTTCATAAAAATGTATTCGGGTAAACGTTTCCCTGAATGTTGGTGTCACAGTTTATATCTTTCATAAAATGCAACATGACCTTCACATTTTAGAAGTATAGTTGCATTCCACATATCATATTCTATAAGCATAACATTTCTTAGTATTGCTTAGGTAAGTACAATGTACTAGATAGTATCTTTGAAATATTTTCCTACATGTTTGTGACAGGTTTCCTATTTTTACAAAGTGCAATGTGTCCTTCACATTTGAGATGAATAATTACCTTATATAGATGAAGTAAATATTTACCTGGAATATATCAAACGAATTCACAAATATTTACTTTTTCTTTTCGTTTTACAACCCGCGTTGGTGAATTTTTGGAACGTCGTTTTCTTTTTTAAAAACTTTTAACGACACTAATGCCTTTACATTATTTATCCATACATATTCTGAAAGAACATAGTTTCCAGTTTCCAAAAATAGTAGTTTTAAGAAAATCATTGGGTGGCTGTTTATAATAATTACACGAATTTAATAGTCTAAAGCAATGTTATATATAATCACCTTGATTTAAATATACGTGATAAATGTAACCTATTTGACAGTTAAGTTCAGGCTCAGATCCAAATTACGGCTCTGAAGTCTTTGGGTAGCAAGATATATTGAACAAGTGCATGTACATTTTTTAAGAAAAATACTCTCGGTCAGAAAAAGTACTAATCTTGAATGCCTATACGACGAATTAGGACGATATCGACGAAAATAATTAGACACTTTAAAATATTCGTTTAATATATTATCAATGGAGGAGGCCTTATTGGAGCCGAGCTTTATAAAAGCATTAACAATTTCTTCATCAGTGATTTGTCGGTCAAGTGACTCAAACGTAACATGTTCTGAACCAGAATTGTTATCTCTGACATAATCAGCTTATTTTCTATCTATGTCACCTCCCTCACTTGACACGAGTTTACTAAAATAATCCATACATTCGTCGTTGGATATTGCATCCCCTACATTATTTTGTTTGGGTTGTCGGAATATTTTCCAGAATTCTTTTGGTGATTTTTTTTTCTAAGATCATTCATTTCTACTTCTTGTATAATTAAAAGCATTTTTTGATTTCCTGCATTGGTATTTGTAACCCCTTTTTGCCTGAATTAATATAACCTTATCGTTTTCTGACAGTGTAAAATTAAATTGTTCGACAGCATTTTTATGAATATCATATTTCCGTTTGCATTCATCATCATACCATTTATTTTGAAATTTATCATCAATGACGCAGGTCTTTGGTTTACGCGATGATTTTTCAAAGTATTTACGTCCATAGGTACATAGGAAATCTGTCAAGATAGAAGTAAGGCTGTCTACATTACCATCCGCGTTAATTTCCGAGTTCAAATTATGTATTAAAGTGTGATAATTATTTGATACATCAAACTAAAAAGCTTCATTGAAATTTAAATCCCACTGTCAGGACATGGAACTTTCAAAACATATTTTGCATGTTACAGGGTAAAATAAATGTGCAGCCTGACTGGCAAATTTCAATATTGATATGACCAATAGAAACCCAGATGTCGCGGTGTTTCTATGGCTTATATTCATACTTGAGTTTGACCACCGTGGTATAGGGTGGGATTTTAAAAAAAAGTGCACTTAAGAATAAAATATTGAAATGACATTTACACACATTTTAAGATACAGTTTTCTCTATGTTTTGGCAAATTTTCATATTGATATGACCAATAGAAACTCGGGTGGCGCGATGAAACTGGAGTAGTAAAAACCCGGGTGGCGCGATGGTACTATACAGTAGCGTATATTCCTATTTGAGTCTGACCGCCGTAGTATAGGTGGTGATTTTAAAAACAATTTAAATGAATTTAACACATATTACGTTATAGTTTCTTTCCTTTTTTTTCTTTTTTCTTTTTTAAAATAAACCGGTAGGCACGAACACACTAGATCCGGATTTGGTATCCGCATAATAGCACCGTACCAAGCTTTACAGGTGCGAGATCCGCGAGATCGTGGAAAACAGGAAAAAGGGTAATATGCAATAAAAACATAAAAATTTCGAATGAAATTTGCACAAATGTTGTAAAATGTTATTTTAAAGCAACTTGTGAAATTTTATACAAATACGACTTGAAATAACCCGGGTGGCGTCTTCATACCCCGGACGGCGTCAAGTCTCCCACCGGTGAGATCTTGAAGTGAATTTTGAAAATAGATTTAAACATCAAAAATATAAAATATATCAATGAAATTTGCACATATGATGTAAAATGCTACTATAAAGCTACTGGTTAAATTTTATACCTATATAATCAATAATTAAGCGGGTGGCGCTATAGAACCCTGGATGGCGCATGGATGGCGCTTTTTAGTAGGACCCCATCACTGGAAAGAGCTCTTCAAGAACTAAAACATTTGTCAATATACTCTTAATGAAATAATTTAAGTTTTGGAGCTATTTGGGGTCGAATAAAAACACAATTATCGTAATATGACCTTGACCTTTTAATCTATTTTTTTAACATTTTAATTGTGAGGTACTTTGAAATATAACAACACATAAGGTGTGAATATATCAATAACAATGAACAAAAAATAAAGTCAAGAGCGACAAAAAATATGTTTTAGAAATTTTATTTTTTTCCAATATTTTAGTGAAGTTTGACCGTTTCTAAAGGACAAACCATGCATTTCTTAAATTCGCTACCCCAAATATATTGTGCGTATATGTCTCTTGCAAATCATTTGCAGCAAACAGAATTCTTCTATTTGATCTCTAACAAAAATGGGTAGGTTTTTCATAGACCTACACTTATTTGCACATTTTTTGCGAGGTTCGAACTCTCAACCTTCCATTACTAATTCAAAAATTTTTGAGTTATCAGTAGAAGAGTGCTTTCAAGATAAGCGCTCCCTAGCGGAAAAATGAGAAAAAAAGTTGAGTAAAATTTTACCATTACGTTTCTAGCAATGCAGCAAATAGTTCAATAAAGTATACAAGTCGCACTAGTCGAACATTCTATTTCGTATATATCACAATTTGAAACATAAAAACTGACTAACAATTATTCCAAAAAAGGATCAAAATTTGGAATGCCGTAATATGACCAAATCCAGTCAGATCTTCAAAAACTAAACATCAATGGAAAGAGCTCTTCAGGAACTAAAACTTTTGTCCATATACTTTCAATGCAATATGTTTAGTTTTGGAGCTATTTGGGGCCGAATAAAAACACAATAATTGTAATATGACCTTGACCTTTTTATTCATTTTTAACTTTTTTAATTGTGAGGCCCTTTCAAACATAACAATACATAACTTGTGAAAATATCATGAAGAATGAACTAAAAATAAAGTCAGGAGTGACAAAAAAACATGTTTTTGAAAATTTAATTTTTCCTAAAATTTAGTGAAGTTTGACCGTTTCTAGAGGACAAACCATGCATTTCTTAAATTCGCCACCGCATATATTTTGTGCGTATATGTCTTGCAAATCACTTGCAGCAAACAGAACTCTTCTATCTGATCTCTAACAAAAATGGATAGGTTTTTCGTAGACCTACCCTCATTTGCGCAGTTTTTTTGCGAGATTCGAACATTCAACCTTCCGTAACTCATATCTTTCAGCGACACGTACCCTCGAAACCTATCATATTTTATTAGGCTATCAACAAGGAACAGAATGCAAAAAAAACGCATTTTAATCGGACCTCAAATAACTGAGTTATTAGCCATTAATAAATTTCACACAAAACGCCCCCTAGCGTTTCAAAAAAAGGATCAAACTTTGGACTGCCGTAAAATGACCAAATCAAGTCCGAT
>CM037785.1:1286443-1336443 GCA_021229015.1 Solen grandis
GAATCATTTAAGCTCGATATAAACAATGAGATAAACATATGCAGGATTCAATTGTTTATTTAATATAACAGGGGTTTACGATGTTTATACTCCAGTCGAGGGCCGGATCCAGGTTTTATATGACCTAGATATTATCATATGACCTAGATTCTGTTAACCGCGATCATAACAATAAAAAAAAATCATGAATGAATGGGCTGTTAACAAATTACTAATTGTGATCTTACACCAAGAAAATAGTTTCAAACTGAAAATAACGCTTTAATGTGTGTAAGTAGTATGTATGTCTCTTTGGCGTCAAGACTGCGCATGCGCAGGAGTGACGTCATCAGATTATTTGCGCATGTGCGGCGGCCATATTGATTTTATAGCATCTAATTTTAGAATGACATCATGATCTATATTTAGAAATGGCATCATGATCTATATTAAGAATGACATCATGATCTATATTTAGAAATGACATCAATGTACAGAGCTGACTTGTACATTCGACCTAGGGCTAAGGAGATTGAGGGTCAAGTCTTAGGCGGAGGCACATGGTAAACACAAAAGTACATGAGATACAACAGAGGTATTAATAGTCCCAATGATATACAGAGCTGACTTGTATATTCAGTCATAAGGCTTAATCACGGACATTGAGGGTCAGGTCCTCAGCCTTAGACGGGGACTATACAAAGTCTTAAAACAATGATCAACATATGATCATCATACAATAAACATACAATAAATATAATAAAAAATATATCAAACATTATTTGGAAAACATAGAAAAAAAAATTAATGGCATTACTTACGATGTGAACAGCTCCTGTTATAAAATGAACTCAACACTCATGTTTTACGTGTAATCTGCCGTTTATGGTCATAGTATTTCCGGAAACTATATTTAGAAATGTATTTAGCACTGTACAACTAGAATAACCAGAATTAACCAGTTGTTATCTAAAATTAACTATGATTTTGATCAACAACCAATCAGAATAGAGAGCGATGACGTTATGTTTAAAAATAAAGTCAATATTGGAACGCAATTTTTGAACATGCCTGTACACGTTACTTCAACACAAAACGGAAATAAAGATCAAATTTTCAGAATTCAGACGTGTGTGGAACACACTTTTTGAACATGTCTGTATACATTATTTCAACACAATTTTTGAACATATCTGTACACGTTATTTCAACATGAAGTGGAAATAAAACACAATTTTTGAACATGTCTGTACACATTATTTCAACATAATGACTTCTTTGCGAATATTGACATCATTTAAAGCAGGCACCAGTACATTTCATAATCACATACACAGTGACCTATATACCAACAGAAAGAAAAAAACATCTTACCTACCATGCATGGATACATTTTACTTTGAATCTGGAGTAACACACTCCATTTGTCAAATTCTCTCTCTCTTAATTTCTGTAGAGTTTGTATATGATTATATAAGCACATTCTCATACTTCAAGTATCAAATTTAATGAAGTACATGAGCACGTACATGTATACATGTACAAATGAATGTTATATTCCCTCTCTCTCTCTCTCTCTCTCTCTCTCTCACACACACACACACACACGCGCGTGATATACCATTTTAAGTCATAGTATTTCCGGTAATTATTCTTGGAAATGTATTTCCAGTGTACAACTAGAGCAAACCAGAAAAACTGGTTTACAATTTGAACCGACCAATGCCATGTCTTCATTTTATATCGATTGAACAAGTCTAGACATGTTGTCTTAAAATAACCATGACTTAGATCAACAACCAATCAGAACAAAATGTAGTATTACAACCATCTTTCATTCCATGAATTGGCACGACATTTCACAACAACCAGCAATCATTTTTACTCCATGAACCTATGAGGCGTATACACACACACACGCACACTATTCAAGCAAAATCATAGAATGCGTTCTGGAAATGAAATGGACATGCTGAATAAGGTAAGCTTTTTCCTCAATATCCAATTTTATATCACACAACAAAATTTCTAAAAAGTTAATTATATCCATTTTTTTTCGAAATCAAAATCCCTTGCACGTCAAACTGATCACTCCAAAAGTATTCACAGAAAGAACGAAATTTTTGCGCCAAATATTTTTGTATAAAAATGTTTAAAGATGTGTTGGAAGATCAATAATCAATATTATGGTTATGATTCAGCCACTTGATTTTAACTTAAAACACATGTTTATGTTTAATCGATATAATCTTGGAGTGGACGGGTGAAAGTGCAGGGAACCGTGTCAAGAGGAAAAGCTAATAAAAAGTCATTAACTCTTTCATTTTATTAAATTCTAATATCATTCGAATATAAGTATAAACATTGATTAAATGAATAAATTTTGCTATTTTGATTTCAGAAATCAGTTTATTGACATTGTTTGAGTGCAAATCAAGTCTAAACACATGATTGATCCGATATGGATTAATTATCGATTATATATACAAAAAAAAACAATATTTTCTTTTTTCTGCTCTAACATTTAGTCATTTGAGTATACGCATATTGTTATTTTGATTTTTAGAACTCATTTTTTTTCATATTGTTTTAGTGCAAATCAAGTCTAAATATATGATTTTCACTTATATTGAGTCATTTGAGCATACAAATAGTAACTAGATTCAAAATAAATCGGACCGGAAGTCCATGATGAATAAAAACCGGAAATGACGTCATCACATGTAAAAAATGACTCTATCTTCCTTAGTTGTTATCCGATTTGAATATTTTTTATAGCTATGGAAAGCTCAAAGTGAGATCTTTACTTTGAACACTCTTATCCGGAAGTCCATGATGACTAAAAACCGGAAATAACGTAATCACATGTAAAAATGACTCTATCTCCCTTAGTTGTTAACCGATTGATCTTTTAAAAAAAATGACTCTATCTCCCTTAGATGTTATCCGATTTGATTCGTTTTCATAGCTATGAAAAGCTCAAAGTGAGATCTTTACTTTGAACACTCTTAACCGGAAGTCCATGATGAATAAAAACCGGAAATGACGTCAATACATGTAAAAAAATGAATACCAACGCTTGAAAGAACACATACCGGAAGTGGGACGGGTGTGTCCTGAACTGGACACAATCATTCCGTGTTATTTAGAAGCAGATCATATGAATATTTTAGGTTCATTACAGTGTTCAGAGTGTCACCCTAATGATTTTCACAACTGGTAAAATTGACGTAAAATCTATAAATAGAATGCAATTAAAAATAGAAAAAAGACACTATAAAAGAGAAGAACATCGTCATTTCCTTCACACTATGAACTTTACTGACTCAATACGCGTCATGGCTAATGGACTAGTGTATTATGATAAAAGACTAGAGACCTTTCACACCTATCCAAAACAAATGGCTCCAAACAAGTATGAGTTGGCTAAAGCCGGTTTTTTATTACACTGGAACAGCGGATAAAGTGGTTTGTTTTAGGTGTGGTATTATTTTTAAAAGACTGGGAAAGACATGATAACGCCATGATCGAACACGAAAAATGGTCATCTGACTGAGTATATAAAAGTGGTGGGGGTACGAAGCATGGATGTTATTGGATAAACATCACCGACCAATCAGAATGAACTTGAGTATTATAAATAGATGTTACAGTCCTGCATACTGTCAGTATGTTCGGGCTCGTGTACATAGTATATTGGTGTATAGATGAAATGATCTGGTGAGAATTCCTCCTCCTTGAGGAGGAGGAGGAGGAGGAGTCAATTCCGGAGGAGGAGTCAATTCCGGAGGAGGAGTCAATTCCGGAGGAGGAGGAGGAGGGATTCTCACCAGATCATTTCATCTTACACCAATATACTATGTACACGAGCCCGAACAACATATTTTTGTATGATATATATAAAATCGATAAATAATCAATATCGGATCAATCATATATTTAGACTTGATTTGCACTAAAACAATATAAAAAAAAATGAGTTCTAAAAAATCAAAATAACAATATTCGTATACTCAAATGACTAAATGTTAGAGCAGAAAAAAGAAAATATTGTTTTTTTTTGTATATATAATCGATAATTAATCCATATCGGATCAATCATGTGTTTAGACTTGATTTGCACTCAAACAATATCAATAAACTGATTTCTGAAATAAAATAACAAAATTCATTCATTTAATCAATGTTTATACTTATATTCGATGATATTAGAATTTAATAAAATGAAAGAGTTAATGACTTTTTAATTAGCTTTTCCTCTTGACACGGTTCCCTGCACTTTCACCCGTCCACTCCAAGATTATATCGATTAAACATAAACATGTGTTTTAAGTTAAAATCAAGTGGCTGAATCATAACCATAATATTGATTATTGATCTTCCAACACTTCTTTAAACATTTTTATACAAAAAAGATTGGCGCAAAAATTTCGTTCTTTCTGTGAATACTTTTGGAGTGATCAGTTTGACGTGCAAGGGATTTTGATTTCGAAAAAAAATGGATATAATTAACTTTTTAGAAATTTGTTGTGTGATATAAAATTGGATACTGAGGAAAAAAAGGTAGGTGATTTATAAATTAAAAAGCTTACCTTATTCAGCATGTCCATTTCATTTCCAGAACGCATTCTATGATTTTGCTTGAATAGTGTGCGTGTGTGTGTGTATACGCCTCATAGGTTCATGGAGTAAAAATGATTGCTGGTTGTTGTGTAATGTCGCGCCAATTCATGGAATGAAAGATGGTTGTAATACTACATTTTGTTCTGATTGGTTGTTGAACTAAGTCATGGTTATTTTAAGACAACATGTCTAGACTTGTTCAATCGATATAAAATGAAGACATGGCATTGGTCGTTTCAAATTGTAAACCAGTTTTTTCTGGTTTGCTCTAGTTGTACACTGGAAATACATTTCCAAGAATAATTACCAGAAATACTATGACTTAAAATGGTATATCACGCGCGCGTGTGTGTGTGTGTGTGTGAGAGAGAGAGGGAATATAACATTCATTTGTACATGTATACATGTACGTGCTCATGTACTTCATTAAATTTGATACTTTAAGTATGAAAATGTGCTTATATAATCATATACAAACTCTACAGAAATTAAGAGAGAGAGAATTTGACAAATGGAGTGTGTTACTCAATTCATTAAATGTATCCATGCATGGTAGGTAAATGTTTTTTTCTTTCTGTTGGTATATAGGTCACTGTGTATGTGATTATGAAATGTACTGGTGCCTGCTTTAAATGATGTCAATATTCCAAAAAGTCATTATGTTGAAATAAGTGTACAGACATGTTCAAAAATTGTGTTGAAATAAGTTACAGACATGTTCAAAAATGGTTCAACAAAACCGTTTTGTGTTGAAGTAACGTGTACAGGCATGTTCAAAAATTGCGTTCCAATATTGACTTTATTTTTAAACATAACGTCATCGCTCTCTATTCTGATTGGTTGTTGATCAAAATCATAGTTAATTTTAGATAACAACTGGTTAATTCTGGTTTATTCTAGTTGTACAGTGCTAAATACATTTCTAAATATAGTTTCCGGAAATACTATGACCATAAACGGCAGATTACACGTAAAACATGAGTGTTGAGTTCATTTTATAACAAGAGCTGTTCACATCGTAAGTAATGCCATTAACTTTTTTTCTATGTTTTCCAAATAATGTTTGATATATTTTTTATTATATTTATTGTATGTTTATTGTATGATGATCATATGTTGATCATTGTTTTAAGACTTTGTATAGTCCCCGTCTAAGGCTGAGGACCTGACCCTCAATGTCCGTGATTAAGCCTTATGACTGAATATACAAGTCAGCTCTGTATATCATTGGGACTATCAATACGTCTGTTGTATCTCATGTACTTTTGTGTTTACCATGTGTCTCCGCCTAAGACTTGACCCTCAATCTCCTTAGCCCTAGGTCGAATGTACAAGTCAGCTCTGTACATTGATGTCATTTCTAAATATAGATCATGATGTCATTCTTAATATAGATCATGATGCCATTTCTAAATATAGATCATGATGTCATTCTAAAATTAGATGCTATAAAATCAATATGGCCGCCGCACATGCGCAAATAATCTGATGACGTCACTCCTGCGCATGCGCAGTCTTGACACCAAAGAGACATACATACTACTTGTGTATTTCTCATACATTTTCATTATCATATGAATAACTCATATTTTCAATCAAAGTAAGTTGCATCAAAATTTAATTCAGTTGTTTGTGTTCAACATGTGACGCGGAGTGACATAGCGTGTTAAGATAATGCGTGATAATTATACTTAACCGGAAACTACTAGTATTTGGTGGATATTTTTGAAATTAAAAAAAAATGTAACTGAAAATTGATATGTTAAGTATTTTTGTAGAGGAAATATGAGAATAAACATGAAAGCGGGACCAATGGTGATGCTCATCACATGCATATATGAGTTTGTGCACATGGGAAGCAGCCAGAAATGTACAGGTAAAAACATAAGTTCTCTGAATATGTGACTTGACTTGACTATTTGAGTTTACCATCGCTTCGACAGTATTTCAGTCATATAGTGACGTCCAGCTAATAACAGGTGGAGGAACACCCCGAATGCACAGAGGCATCCTGGTAGAACCACAGACCTACCGCAAGCCAGCTGGAAGGCTTCCTCATATGAAAATCCGAACGACCCTGTCGGGATTCGAACCCACGCGGTGAGGGGCCTCTAAATATGTGCATGTTTATATATGTTGTGTTACGATAATTGATACCGTAGAAAATAATTAACAAATAAATGTGAATTATTATCTTACTTATAAATTCATTTAAATACAATACACAAGATATTTTCAGAATCATTATTTGATTTATTAAGCAATTATATCAAGCGTGACTGATATATGTACATGAATTATAAATAATTTAACAAAGAGTAAATTATATTTTTGATTATACAAATTGACAGTTATCATATTATGATGTAAAACTTGTAACTTAAGTGAAAATGTCTAAGACGCGTTTGCTTAAGGCGAGCTACATATAGATTCATGTCACTGAGCCTCGCAGTTGTCCGAGCATATCATTTACACTCGCCATTCTTCGGATTAAAGCAATTTGTCTCTTTCATTTTAATTGAAATTTAAGTTGTTTTATTTATAACGAAGGTTGTGTCCATTGTCGTGTTATTATGTGAATGGTAACCAAATTACTGACCATTTTACACAGAAATATTCAAATGATTTCATTTTACACAGAAATATTCAAATGATGTCATTTTTAGTGCAAAAAAGTATCATTATAACTTGAGCTACTTGATGTAAAGATAGCATCATCTTATCAGCAAAACTAAAACTCCAAATGAAATGACCTGAATCAAAATGTAACTGCAAATGAAAACTACTGTAATCAAAAAAAAAATATTATCGAAATTTTACTGAATTCGCTGCATTATAATCTTGAATGTGACTGTCGATAAAAGTATGATTGTCGGAAACTAGCTATGTGATAGGAATTCAAATTCATAGAATTTTAAATAAATTCTTAGAATGATAGGTTCCAACTGAATACAGGGTTTTGAGTATATAAATAAAGTTAAGATTTAACTGTGTCTTTACGTCGATTGGAAAACTAATCCGTACAACCTTGACCTAACCTTGTTTGGACGGGTAGAAAGGTTTCTTATCTCCTTGAACCCAAAAAGCTTCGGATCATCGCTACACTTCTTCTGGCTTAGGATATCCGAATCACTACATCTGTCGTGTTTAGGCCTTTAAATATTGTTAAACATGGATTTTTAATTTCACTTGCGATCATGGTAAACCAGTTTTTACCAATTACTTCACATTTTTCTTTGGGATTTTTTCAGTCATTATAAACAACATTATATAATAATAACACAACAATTTACTTGTACGTTCTATAAACTATACTTAACGGTTACTTAAAGATGCTTTAAAATCGTTTTTATTAACTATAGGTACATTACATAATGTACATCAGGAGATCAAATAATGATGTTGATGATATGATATTTTTATTCGCCTTACGTATACGTGTGATAAGATTGATTTGTTTCTGTACGTGATATTTTTTTTTTGGTAATATATAGTGATCAAGACACGTGACATTTTTACAGGACAGAACCTTGCCCTTGGGAAACCGGCCTGGCAACATCCGGGTACCCATTCTCACGGCTCGGCTGATCTTGCTGTGAACGGGGACACCAATCCAGATTATATACATGGACGCAGTTGTACACATACAGATGAACAGTCTGTGGAGCCGGCGTACTGGACCGTTGACTTGGGTGATCTGTACTACATTACTGGTGTAAGAATCTACAACAGGAATGTAGGTGAGCGTCATGAATTATTGCTGAGCAGTACAAGGTCCAATGCCATGTCTTGGACCATTCTATATTTATCAAGGTGCATAGAACGAAATTGATAACTGAAATAGTATTTTTTTAATTACTCATATGTTATCTGTCCATGCGTAAATCATATTTAATATGTTATTTGATGTGCAACAATAGTCAGTGAACGAATATACAATAATAAATTAATAATGTGACTTTTGTGCATATCTGCAAACAGGCAAGTATGCATAATACATTTAAAATACATATCACATATTTACAATCTAACTCACTGATAGATTCGATTAAAATATGTATACGATAGTCATTGACGAACTCCACATAAACATTCAAGCCCAACACTAAACACATCAGTTCACATTTATTCTTCTTATAATCTATTAAGTTCTAATGTTCTTCGCTTCTTCGTCATTAGAGTTAAAAGAAAACACATGGTCATCTAAAATGTGTGTATTACATCTCTCTTCTACCATATTTTCTCGGTAAATCATTTGTTTACCTATTCTCTATTAATTTTCTGTTTCATTTCTAACTAATCTACATTTTTGTGTCACCTGCGTAGCATGGCAGACACATAGGGATCACTTTGTTCGTCGTCGGCTTCGTCGTCACTCTTTCTTGTGCGGAGCATAATTTCAACACTATTGCATTGATGCAATCCAAATTTGATACATGGATACCCTATGAGGTGTAGAAGTGCAGTGCACAAGACCCATAACTCTAGCACATCTAATTCTCGAATTATCTTCCCTAAGTTGAATTTGTTTAAAAAGTGTCCGGAACATAACTTCAACACTATTGCATTGATGCGATCCAAATTTGATACATGGAACCCTTCGATGTGTAGAAGTGCAGTGCACAAGATCCATAACTCTTGCACATATAATTCTTGTATTATCTTCCCTTAGTTGAATTTGTTTAAAAAAATGTCCGGAACATAACTTCAACACTATTGCATGGATTCACTCCAAACTTGGATCATGGATACCTTAAGAGGGGTCGAGGTGCAGTGCACAATAACTGTAACTCTAACCTACCCAATTCTTGAGTTATCCCCTTAGAAGATTTTGTTTAAAAAGATGTTTGGAGCATTACTTTAACACTAATGCATGGATTCACTTCAAACTTGGATCATGGATACTTTATGAGTTGTAAAAGTTCCCAACTCTACCTCCTGTAGTTCTTTAATTACTCCCCTTTGTTCATTTTGTAGAAATCGTTTCGATTATGGATTCATTGCAATCTTAGATCATAGGTACCTTATGAGGTGTTGAAGTGCCATACGTAGGAGTCCTAAATCTTGCTTCAGCATAGCATGGCAAAATACTTTTATATGTGGGTGTTGGCGTCAAATGATATGACCTTGTTTTTTAATAGTGATATCTTTTAGATAGAACAAAAATTAGTTTTATAAATGTTGATCGTTTGATACTCACCCTTTCTGTGATAACTGCTGGAGCGCAGGCGAAACAAGTGTTCCGAGGAATATCCATCTAGTTCATAATTTCTATCAAACTAAAGAAAATAATAATAGACTGAGTTATCATATATTCTTATATTCGCGTGTTTATCTCTGCTTCCGTTGCTCCTCTTGTTCCTGTATATCGCCTCTCTTTCTTCACTGATGTTTCTCATTGTTCGACTATGTTTTGGATAGTCAGATATTCAGAATAATATTCTTTCCTCCCCTTCATCACTACTGCCTTCCATTTCTACTCAGAATCCGACATACAGCGGTTATCTTCAATCAACACGGTGCACTTTTATCTATCCCAATCTAGGTTTAACTATGTATAGTTCACTTGAATTTAACTTTTTCATTAACCAATGACCTTGACTTGAACGGACAGTACAACCATCTTTTATTCATCGGTATGTATACATTGTAATTAATAATCAATTACGAGGTAAATAATGCTGATTATGACACTCTTTCAAGTAACGTTAATCGCGAAATACTGTATTTGTTTTTCATGATAGTGAGAAAGAATGTGTTGATAGAATATCCATTTTAAAGTAATGCAAAGTTTGAGAAGGAATAACAAATAAGAAACAAAAGCTTACATAACAGGATGTGATTTGAGACAATTTGCTTAAAGTGTAACATTTTAATATTTGAGTCTGCTGTTGATCAGGATACAACGTTGTGTATATCTGATACAGAATAAAACATATATGTAGTTTATATATACCAGCGCAAGACAGACTGCTGAACTTCAAACTAATTGGAAATCCGGGGAACGTTACGTTGTATGATGACGCCACTCAAGTCGTCCCACAGTACAACAAGGCTTTTCTGTACGCAAGGGTACACTCAGCCCAGCAGTACAGGAACATCACTGTCTACCTACCATTAGGCCCAAAGAAATTAACTATTCTGACCCTGTGTGAAGTGGAAATATTTGGAGGTATCATTTTTTCCCTTTAAAAAAAATATCTAAAAAAATAATTATGGGGGCTAAATTTAATTATTTATGAAATAATACAATTAAAATATAGCATTCATTTTATAAATAAATTTATATCGTATGTGTTTAAGTAATAGTTACATTCTGTTTCTGTTGGGTATCGGAATATTACACAGTGAAAAAAAAAAACAAAAAAACCTTTTCCCCCCAACACGGTAACTCACGATACTCAGTTGAAAACAGAATGTAACTGTTTTATTGCATGACATTAATTATATGATTTAAGTATTTCCCTCCTTTTAATATATACAATGTTAGCATAACACCATGTGGAGCCCTGCCTAGTAAAACCTTGCGACTTCGTCTGTTTACGTCATCAGTCAATCATTTTGTTGGCGCGCGAAATAATCTGGAGTAGACTGTCAAGATGGAAGCAAGCGACATAAACCCAGGATCATTGCAGGGGGGATTGTTGATATCGTTATATCACAAGAATTTGATTAAGACAATTTCATATTGTCTCAAGCCCTGTACATCGCAGAGGGGAAACACACTGGATAATATCTTAATCTCACGGGTATAAGATGACTATCAAATATAGAATGATGTTTGTTTTGTGTTGAATCGTTTTGTGTCGATGTTTACCGGTCAGGTAAAAAGTAATTAGAACTTCAACTGACTCATTAGCAAATTTCACTTTTGACTTAAATAGCAAAAGATTATAATTTGCCACTTTTTATTGTAAAAAAAATGCTTTGTTTAGTTTGACAAATATTATCTTACTAACTAGGACAGGTATGCAGCATAAGAAACAGAGGCAGGCGGTAGTTCCTGAAGTTTTTCGATTCTAACTTTTTTAGACGACGAGAGTCAAGTGTTGACATATTAGACAGGAAGTGATATTTATTGACATTTCCTTTGATTATTTTTCTAATTTATCCATCATTTAAGATATATCAAGATTTTCTTATACGTGGAAATGAATAAAAAACTGAAATTTTTAAAAAAAGATAAATTCCGATTTTAACCGAAGGCTTAGAATATCTGCGATGTCGACTTTTTCCGTTCAGCCACAGGAGTTTGAAGTTTTATCATTAAATAAGAATATAGTAAACATAAGCCCCGTACATAATAAAGAACACAAGAAATGCATCGCCTTTTTGCCACCCAACCCACGTTTGCTTGAAATATATGATCGGAATATCTAGTGAGCCTACTCGATAAAGTATGCTACATTGCACCCAAAAGAATCGATGGTATTTTAAATCACGCCATTTCAGGAAAAAATCAACATTTTTTGCTAATTTACCTAAGTTGACAGTTTGTCGTCGGAGCCATTCGCTGACGTCATACAACTGAAGCTCAGTGGAAATACGAAGCAAGTAAAAGTCACGTCCCCTGAGTTGGGTCACGTGACTGTAATGGCGGCAAGTGAAAACATTTTGAACCTCTAATGAAAAAATGGATTAAAACATACATTTAACCATATCGGAATGTGAAAAACCCACAAACTGACTTGTGAAATATATCTTCAACATATCATGCACATGGACTTACATTTGCATGTGGATATACGAGTGAAATGAACAAAAGTGTGTGGACTCCCGGTTTATCGTGAATGACATTAAACAAAGGAATCGATAAGGTGGGCTGTGATAGTGATAGTGATCATTGCACAGGCAACATAAGTAGGTAGGTTAATATTTACTCTAAATCAGTGTATTACAATAAGCCTCAAGACTATAAGAACAAAGTAATGAAAAATGAGCGAAAAAAATAAAAACAAGAGTAAGAAAAACAAAGGACAAACAAACTCAACAACAGCGATGAGTCATAACGCTGACGGAACGAAACAAAAACAACAACAAAATTTAAATACGCCAACAACGATATTACCAACCACAGACCTGATTAGTCAAACAAGAGATATATTATATGGGCCAAATGCGAATGTATATACTCAATCAAATACAGATTATCAACAAAACCAATGTTTCCCAAATATGCAAACTACCCATGATATAAATTTTACAAGACAGGGTCAGGATCAAGGACATTCATATATACACACCAGCCATGTAAACCAGACGAATCAGCCTGTGGGTATTGTAGGTGGACCGTTGACACATCAATACAATGCTATACCAGCCAGTGCGCCTGCACCCATGCAAGAGTCCTCAGGTTCCATACCGCCTTGGGCAGCTAATCTTTGTCAACAAATGAGCTGCATTCAGTCTTTACTTGACGGTCACACAAAATGTTGGCAAATTGTAGAAAACCATCAACAAAATAAAAAATATTAAAAAAAAATAAGTAATACAAGCAAACATTTCACAACAATGCGATTAGAAATGAATGACTTACAAGAAAAGGTCACTGAATATGATGACACTATCCAGCAATATAGTGACATGTATGATGACGTAGAAAAAGGAAAAAAGGAAAATGAGTGACCTTGAAAAACGCTTGAATATGCTTGAAAATCAACAATATAACATGGACAAACAATTAAGAGATACTGAAGATAAGGTGACTGACGTAAGATGGCGAAGTATGCGGGAAAACCTCTTGTTTTTTGGGATCCCTGAAGCAAAATTGAAAAATGAAAACGATCCCGAAGATTGCGAAAACATCATTAAAATTTATAAAACAAGAAATGGGAATAAATGAAGAAATATCATTTGATAGAGTACATAGATTAGGGCGATACAACAAGAATAATGTAAAACCGCGACCAATAGTGGCAAAATTTACATTTTTTAAAGATAGAGAAAACATCAGAATAAATGCCTTTAAAACATTGTCTCATAGTAGTTTCGGAATATCTGAGCAGTTTCCACCAGAAATAGAAGGT
The DNA here is from genome assembly GCA_021229015.1 of Solen grandis. Taxonomy (NCBI): domain Eukaryota; kingdom Metazoa; phylum Mollusca; class Bivalvia; order Adapedonta; family Solenidae; genus Solen; species Solen grandis. The sequence goes on from CM037785.1 coordinate 1,300,072, forward strand.
CCCAAAAGCAGGGTCAGATTGTAGAAGTAAACACACAGAGAACATAAAACTCAGCACTGAAAGAGGAATCGAACGAAGACAACAAACGAGACAAAATTTATACACGAGAAATACACATACATCAAGGACTTTTACGCGGTCCGTCGGAAAAAAACCGGAAGACGCAATTCAAACAAGAAATATGTTCTCAGTTCTAGAGGAAGACACACCCCGCAATAATACCAAGTACACAGGCAAAACAAAGGCATCCTCACCTCTTGAAAATACTATATCTAAGAAACCATACATTGTCACAAGTGACAGTGACAGCGAAGATGACCTCACGCAGATACAAAAATCCCCATCATTATTAGAAAATCATACTACGAACGCTGTAAAAACATTAACTCCCGAATATAGCATGCATATCCAGGCATCCCCAGTTATTACCTTGCCCAGTGACATTGATCGGAGCCAGGGATCACATACGGCACGTGAAAATGAAGAAATTACACCGTTAAATTGTGATGCACGTGATTAGCGGTGTCAGGGAGACGGCTATTATAACGAACAGCACGGGACAAACAAAGACACTGTACATTGTGACCTGAAAATATTGTCATTGAATGTCTGTGGAATTCTATCAAAACTAAACTGCCCAGATTTTATTGAGTATTTACACAAATTTGATATTATATGTTTACAGGAAATTAAAACAGATGATACCGATCTTATACATGTACCAGGGTATACTGTTTATACTTTTAATAGGAAGAAAATTACAAACTACCGTTCAGGTGGTATAGCACTATTATTTAGAAATGATTTGATCGAATATGTAACAATTGATAATAACTCTCAAACTGAACTAGTAAAATTTTTTACACTCTCCAAACGAATTTATGGAACAACAGGCAGTGCCTGTGATGAAGATTTAAAATGTGGGATCGTCTACGTCCCACCAACTGGTTCAAGATTTGCGCATACTGATCCTTTTTTTGAACTTCAAAACGAACTGTTTAGATATTTCGGAAATAGTAGTCATTGTATACTTTTGGGTGACTTTAACGCTAGAATCGGAAATAAGTCTGATTATATTTCTACTGATAATATTTTAAACGAATTATTTGAGTTGCAAAACGTTGTTCATGAGGAGGGTATAATTTTGGAGAATTTTGAAAAATATAATATACCACTGAATAGAAATTGCATAGATACGACTGTAAATCAGTATGGATGCAATCTAATTGAGTTATGTAAAAACAATAATATGTTTATATGGAATGGTAGGATTGCTGGGGATTATGTTAAGCCCGCTTTAACGTGTAAAAACTCAAGTGTTGTTGACTATGTTATTTCATCTTCCTTTTGTTTCGAAAACGTGATCGATTTTAAAGTAGACGAATTTTGTAACCTTTTCTCAGACGTCCACTGCCCATTATATGTTAGTCTGAAAACTAAATTTAAAAGTAATAGTTATAATAAAAAGAAATTGATAACTACAAATAATAAGAATAAAATAAGATTATGGGATAGTAAAAAATCAAACTTATTCCATAACAATATAGACACAGAAATGGTCTCAGAAATTGAGTTGAAACTTAACAAGATTAGTGATGGTTATACTATTACACAACAAGATTTAGATGAAATAGTATCTGATATTGCTGGCATGTTTGTAAATACATCAGAGCATTCATTCGGTATAATTAACAATAATTGCAAATATAAGAATGAAAAAAACGGTGCCAACAATAAGCACCCATGGTTTGATCTTTCATGTAAAAAAATTAGAGACATATATCATAGAACGAGAAAGGCGTATAACAAATATAAAACACAGCATTTTAAAAATCTTTTAAAAATAGTAAGTAAAGATTATAAAAACACTATGAAAAAATCTCGAGTTCACTATAATGAACTTAAAGTAGAAAAAATACGGAGATTAAAAACAACTGATCCCAAACATTATTGGAATAGTATAACAATTCTAAAAGCAATTCTGTTAAACATGCTCCTCTGGACGATTTTTATGATTACTTTAAAAAAATGAACGAAAACCCAGATGAATCTGAAAGCAGCTATACAGACGAACCTGAATATGATTATAACGACGACATAAACGGGCCAATAACAAGAGAAGAAATCATGCAATCAGTCAAAAGTCTTAAAAACAATAAAGCACCTGGCATTGATAATATCATAAACGAACATATAAAATATTCAGTAAATTATATGATGGAAATATATATTAAATTATTCAATATAATATTTGATACGGGAATTGTACCTGAAAGTTGGACGGTAGGAATAATTAAACCGATATACAAAAATAAAGGAAATCCTCAATTACCTGAAAACTATAGACCCATATCTCTTTTGAGCTGTTTAGGAAAATTATTTACCAGTATTATCAATGAACGATTAATTAAGTATGCTGAAAAATCAGACCTTATTCATGAAACTCAAGCTGGTTTTAGAAAAAAGTTCTCAACAATCGACAATATATTTATTCTAAAAAACTTGATTGACATTGTTTATTCTGACAGGAAAAAATTATTTTGTTGTTATATAGATTTCAAGCAAGCTTTTGACTCAGTATGGAGAGTAGGGCTTTGGGAAAAATTAAAAACAGAAAAAATAAATGGAAAATGTTTAAGAATTATACAAAGTTTATATAATAATATAAAGTCAAAGGTTATAACCTCTGAGGGGGAAACTTCTTTCTTTAAATGCTCAGTTGGAGTAAGACAAGGAGAAAACCTCTCCCCATTTTTATTTGCAATATTCCTAAATGACCTTGAAAAATACTTAAGAAATACCAATGTTAGTGGGATATCAGCTAGTATAGAAGAAGCACATTTATACTTGAAGATGTTCATTCTTCTTTATGCAGATGACACCATCATTTTTAGTAATAACGAATTAGATCTACAAAAAGCACTAGATAATTTTAAAAGTTACTGTGATACATGGAAGTTAAAAATTAATGTCAATAAAACAAAAGTTATGTGTTTTAGTCGGAGAAAGCCAAGACAGGTTCATATGTTTAAGATAGGAGAAACCTTAATAGAACAAGTAGATGAATACAAATACCTAGGTCTATACTTTAGTAAGACAGGATCATTTCATAAAACTAAAATTCATATAGCTGAACAAGCAAATAAGGCAATGTTTTCTTTACTTAAAAAAATAAAGTCTCAAAATCTTCCTATTGACATACAGATAGATCTCTTTGAGAAAACAGTTAAACCTATACTTTTGTATGGGAGCGAAGTTTGGGGTTATGGGAATGTAGATATGCTAGAAAAAATACAACTGAAATATTATAAATATATATTTAAGTTGAAAAAGTCAACACCATCATATATGGTTTATGGTGAAACTGGATGTACACCATTAATTGTCAGCATCAAAAATAGAGTAATAGCATATTGGTCACGATTAATCGAAAATTTAAGAAATACTGACACAACAAAATTATCTGCCAAAGTGTACTTATTAATCCATCAGATGTATATTCAAAATAAATAAAATCAGAGTGGATTGAAAATGTTAAAGAATATCTTTGTTCTATAGGGTATTCTGGTATTTGGTACAGTCAAAACTTCATTAATAGCAAGTGGCTTATCAAATCTACTGGCCAAAAACTTAGTGATCTATTTATACAACAATGGTATTCTGAGTTAAACCTAAAAACAGATGGAAATTTATATAAATATATTAAAACATCTTTTGGTCAAAGCCCTTATATTAACAAACTCTCAGTTTATCAAACAAAAAACATTGTTGCTTTTATAACCAGAAATCATAACTTACCAATTGAAATTGGACGCTGGCAGAACATACCGAGAAATGAACGTAAATGTACACTCTGTCAAGACATAGGAGATGAGTATCATTATTTACTTGCATGTCCTATTTTTGAAACTCATCGTAAAAAGTATTTGGATGCAACTGTTTGTAAGCGCCCAAATATGATGAAACTCGTAGAATTATTTCAGTCTGAAAATAGTCAAACGCTTAAAAAACTTAGTGTGTTATGTTCAATAATAATTAAACATTTTAGAAAGAAGTAATATGCAATTATGCATTCTGATATATTTTTCATTCTTACTAAAAAATTAAAAATTTTTTCATGGTTTATGTAAGTATATGAAGTTATATTTATAAGTTAATTATATGTATATATCGTTATTAGTGATGTATATATGAGAATATATATATTTATATGGAGAGAGGAAAGAATGATAAGTATTTAATCCTTTCTGATGGGCTTTTAAATGTGCAGGAGTAAAACCATGATTATATAGAAATGTATTTGTATATATGTGTTCACACTTTATTCTGTTACGTTGTATCTATCCCTTTCATTACATGCATTAAAATTTGTGTGTGTATATGTGTATATATATATATATATTCTTTTCATGAATGTGAATGCAACACATGGTTTGACTAAACTACTTTCGTTTTCGCACTGTTTAGGCAAATAAATGTGTTATTTTTTGTTTCTTGGTAATTAACATTACAATATGCAATGCATTCGACTGAACTTTCTTCGTTTTTGCAAAGTTCAGACAAATAAGACAAGTGTTGTTGTTTTTTTTTTTTTTTTTTTTTTTTTTTGTTTTGTTTTTATATGACACTATTGTAACGTGTGTCGTTTTACTTTACAAATGAGTATAAATGTATTGTTTAATTATATATTTAACATTAAACATTGACCATGATATGTTATTTGAACAAGGACAATGATAGCTAAGAGTAAACAAAAAGTAAACAAAATAGCATACTTACTGTGATTTCCTTATCAAGATGTTTTACTGGCTGGTCAAAAAACCCTATAGGAATGTTGTCATGATATACGTAACATGGCAAACAATGCTATAGAAGAAACCAAACCATATGTACAAGCAAGCTCGTATCCCTTGTTCACTTACATGCTTTGTAAAATTCCTTATTTATATCATATAACTCGAGATTCCTTGATGACACGAGACATGAGTCATACGGTTACCCATTTTTTTCACACTGATATGACGTCTATTATAAGTCAAATTAAAGACACGATATTATGATCAAAGGTATTGCTGAAACAAATGAATAGTAATGTAAAAAAAAAAAAAAAATTGTATATGATTCATATTGTAAAACAAGATAAGGTTACTCATTTTTATGTAAATATTTAAAATGTATATGCAAGAATCTCTCTCTCTCTCTCTTTCTCTCTCTCTCTCTCTCTCTCTGTAAACTACGAAGAAACTTAGCCGTTTTCCATTGTACCACGTGATATTCAAGTTTGTATATAGTATGTAATGCTTATGTTTCTCACATATATGTGAGACTTTGCAATGTTTCTAAATAAAATCTTGAATCTTGAATCTTTTGGGTTTTCCATTTTATTTTAAATATTTAATTACATGTATTAGAATAGCAAAATATGAAATGTTTCAAATCAGCATAACTGTAAATGTATTAAAAATCTAACACAAACGATTTTATCAAAATATAAAACATTTTATCACAAAATAAAATAGTGGACTCACTAGATTGTTATCATTCATTATTCCGCTCGTATATTTCAAGCAAACGTGGGTTGGGTGGCGAAAAGGCGTTGCATTCCTTGTGTTAATTTTTTAATACGCCGCCAGAGGCGGTCGTATATTGGCGTCATCTTCTCCATCTGTCCGTCCGTACGTACGTCCGTTCGTCCATATCTTGTGAACGCAACTCCTCCTACATTTCGGAATAAATCTTTTCAAAACTTGGTCAATGTCATAACTATAATGGGGAGATGTGCATGAAGTGGCGATTTTCCGGTTCATTGATTTTTCAAGATTGTCCCAAACTTGGAATGCATTACTATAATTGGTAGATGTGCATGAAGTGGCGATTTTCCGGTTCATTGATTTTTACAAGATTGGATTCCCTTGAAACTTAGTCTCTGTAGCTGAATGATATTGCAGCCTTGTGAACGCAACTCCTCCTACATTTCTGAATAAATCTTTTCAAAACTTGGTCAATGACATTACTATAATGGGTAAATGTGCATGAAGTGGCGATTTTCCGGTTCATTGATTTTTTCAAGATTTGTGTCCCTTGAAACAAAGCCTCTGTAGCTAAATGATATTGCAGCCTTGTGTACGCAACTCCTCCTACATTTCGGAATGAATCTTTTCAAAACTTGGTCAATGTCATTACTAAAATTGGTAAATGTGCATGAAGTTGCAATTTTCCAGTTCATTGATTTTTACAAGATTTATGTCCCTTGAAACTTAATCTCTTTAGCTGATTGATATTTCAAGCCATGTTTATGCAATTCTTTGTATGTTTCTGACCTAATCTTTTCAAAACTTGGTCAATGTCATTACTATATTGGGTAGATAAGCACAAAGCAGGGATTTTGATGTTCATCAATATTTGCAATGGTTATATCTTTTTAAACATGGTCTCTTGAAAACACTCAAGTTTCTAAACTGGTAAAAGTGCATAAAGAAGGGATTTTCTGGTACAGTGATTTTTGCAAGAGTTATGCGGAGAAAGAAAAAAGGATTCATATTGATACTGCTATTTAACTTACTTTCATATTGGAAGCCTTTTTAGGGTTCTATCTCTGTTCATCTAAATTAATTGGTTTCACAGACTTCATTATGAGCTTATGCTTACAGAAATGTTAAAAGCAATAATTAAAAGGACCCTCTTGGTCTTTATATTTTGTGGCGGCGTATATTGTGGCAGCACTGGCACCCTTGTTTGTTTTTATTATGTACGGGGCTTATCTTTTTACTTTATCATACTTATTTATTGATAAAACTTCAAACCCCTGTGGTACAACAGACATCCAACGATGTGTACGTGCTCGGCATTAGAGTTTTTCAACCTTAAGTTTATTTATTTTACAATGGATACGATTAGCCTGTAGCCAGGGTTAGAGATTAAGAGGTTAGCACAAGTCCTCTTCAGTTGTGTCTGATATTTTTGCAAATTTCATTAAAAAAATAACTAGCACAGTATTCGGATAGATTCGCGAATTCTTGATATAAAAACCATTTGAATTATTTTAACATTTTTTGCATGAAAATGAAGAAAATCTTTTCTTTTTTTTTGTATATTTCCACAAAAAGTTCTAAGTGTTTGGAAAACATTAGTTTATTTCCAAATTGGTCTGAGATCAAATGCATGGACGCGGGGTGCCATAAAATACGCAGTGGAAGTCATTTGGCATGATGGACGCAAAGGAAAGGAAGCTATGCAATGGGAATTATATTTTTTTTAAAAAGTCAATATTACGAGCTAATGCAATATTTTTATATTAAAGTCATCAATCATTGTCTGATATAAACATTCATCATGTGTTATTGATTTATTATATTGGGTTTAATATCATAACAGTGTTTGGTACTCATAAAATTTGCATTGAACATCTATATGCAAACATATTTGCTATGACGCAATAAAAGTTTATATGTAAATTATTATCCTCTTATTTTACAAAAGGTAAAATCGATAAATGAAAAATGAATGCAGCTATTTTTGTGAAAATAATAAAATTGTCTATTTAGAGCATACTGATATTTATCAGTACAGAAAAAATAAAAGAATTCTCTCCCTTAAATGTTTCTCAGCAGACAAAAATCCTAGAAAAATTGAAGCAATGTTTTAATGATTTTACATTTTGTCTATATAAATGTCTTTTTTCTCCTCTTGAATTTTCTGATATTGCAAAACCATATACTTGTAATTATGTTGCTGTACCTAATGAACATATAAACATGTAAGTTTCCACTTTTTATGGTTATTTCCCAATGTTTTGATCCTTTGATGGTGACGGTGATTTTTTAGTTAATTTCTTTGATGACGGCCAAATACAAGGGATCAAATTAAAGTCAAAAACAAGCATGGTGGTCCATACGTTTTAATACATAGATAGGTTTCTAACTCGCTATAGAAAAAAGTCTACCAAATTTGTGAAAATCTCTCCGTTTAAACTTACTAGAGCATAGTTATGTATTTAAGGGATATTCTTATTGACATTGACTGTGGCATTCTTGTGATCCTTAATATTTGCGAAAACCGAATTAGCAAAGCCTCAGATTGAACAGTCAAGTTTTCACATGCAAATTTGGACAAAAGCTTTATCATTGTAATCTGTTTTTTAACCATTTCGACACAATATGGTTTAAGGTATACGTATACAAAATGTCATTGAAATAGTTATTATTCTCTTTAAAAAATGTTTATCAGTGATAGTTTTCAGGTAAATACCGGAAACAATATGTAATAAACATTCTTATGAATCGTTTATTGATCATTATTCTTCTCGTATCAGGCTGTTTCGTGCCGGAACTGTCACATGGTACCTACTCTGGTGAAACAAAACAGAAGACTGTCGTGACATGTGGTTCTTATATACAAGCCAAATGCTCCACTGGGTACAAGTTAGTTAACGGTGACAGCATCTTAAGCTGCACATCCAAATACACGTGGGACAACCCTGTACCTGTGTGCAAGGCAATGATATGTAAGCCATTGGCACTTGGTAATGGAACATACACTTATAGCAAAAACAGTGATTCAAGCAATAACTACACAAATGGAACAATAGCTATCCCAATGTGTAACAAAGGATTCGAACTACATGGAGCCAGACAGAGAGCGTGTCAGGAAGACGAGACTTGGAGCGGCAGAGAACCGTTCTGTTCTATTGTTGTATGTCGCCATCCATGCAAGTTTAACAATGGACATTATACACACAACAGCACGGTGTTGCATGGAAACGAACGTTTGATATACAACTCTACAGTAAAAGCCGTTTGCGAGAAGGGCTATAGACTACGTTCTAACCAAAGCATCTACAGAATATGTTCTGAGCATGGAAACTGGACAGGTATCGCACCATATTGTGACCCAGGTATGTGTACACTAAAATATGTGATTCGCATCGTACTCCTTTTTCTTTCTTACTATTTTTATCAGATCAGATAGTTAACTCATCTTTTTATTTGTTAAATATATGTTAAACAGATAACACACTTTATCAAGTTACAATGACATTTTCACCATAACAGATCATTATTTATACTTATATTAAGTATTTTTATAACTAGTTTACAATACGAGTCTATCTCTTATGAATGCATTAACATTCTATACAAAACATTATGTTTTTGATTTAAGCTGGATTTTGGTAAGCATTTTTCCCATTTATTTCCTTTCTGAATCGTAATCAATATCTTGGTTCTGATCAAAATCTGCATAATCGTATTTTATAGAATCAAAGGTTCACTTGGAAAAACTGACTGAAATGGTTCCGCTACGTCTTGGACCACTTAAATTTACCCTAATGAAACATTAGGAAACCTTGGTTATCTCCGTGAAAGGCCATGAGGTCCGAAATGTAGCGGAATCATTACAGGGACTCTACCTTAATATGTGTGTTGTTTATGAGTAAACAACTGTACCGTAAATAATTATGAAATATTTTTTATTATCTAGAGATACCCACCAGGGGGGATTGTTCACTGGACTTGGAGCTTGCCGTCAGTATTGCAGGAAATGTCATTCTTTGTCTAACCCTCGTGGTGTTTCTTGCTGCCCTTATTGTTTTGAAGAAGAAGTAAGTCAAAATAATGATATTACTTGATTTAAGGTTGTATTTTATTTTTACGTGGCTGTGTGAGTAACATTTCTAGACTGCAATAGATCTCTCCCTCACAGTGATGATGGTTCATTTCTTTATACATTTATTGACAGGTATAATAGATTGGCACGGCAACCCGAAGAATACATGAACCTAGCAGAAGAGCCTATAACGGACAAATAAGAATGGATCTCGATTAAGGCTTTGTATAATCAGTAGCATCGACATAACAATGTTCTACTTTAAGTTTCGTTCTTTTGAGGGGGTGTGTGTGTTTGTTTATTTATCATTATTATTGACACTCACATGTTTCTTATGAAATGTATATGCTTTGCACAAATATTTTGCATTTTTACAACCATATAATACATTAATCAACTCTGTATGCCTTTTTATTTTTTCCCCCTGTTTTCTCTATGGAGTATGGAGCGTATGTGTAAATGACCATTTAGATATGTTGTTGTTGTTGTGTGGAATTTATTCTTTATCCCAACAAAATGAAGGTCATCATTGGCTAGACATACTGTAGTATTAAAATGTCATAGTGCTAAATAAATTAAATTCTGATTCTTGATACATGTACTTGTAAGAGAAACCTTGCAAGGTATTAAATGTGGGTTTATCTTTGATATGTTGAATTATCTCCCTTGAATAAGTAAACTATAACAAAAAAAAAAAAACTTGTCCTTTATTTATGTATGGTATCTCTTCGATGATGGGCAATTTGGCAAATTTCGCTTTTTTTTTGTGATACAGTTAAAAAAAACAAAAAACTCCGCACTACCTAATGAACGGGTTATACACATCTTTATACCAATAAATGAATGCCAGTATCGATTTTGAGCAAATTATGCAAATATTTGACACAGTTACAGCTCCTTTTCGACTTAGGAAAAATCTCATTACCTGTTCATTACTTCACGTAACTAGGATTTCACATTAAGCAAGGAAAAATAAAACCACTTATTATGATAATTATTATTTCACGATTGTGGTCGCATTGTACCTGAAATTAAAAAACTGAATTTATCAACACCATTAGTTTCCTACTAACACCTTATAATTTTAGTTTTGTCTTTCTAAAAAAGGGATATTTTTATGGTTAACCTAAATAAAATTGTGCATTTTTGGGTTTTCGCATCGCAGTGCGAAAACCCTTTGTTCTCGTTCTGTTTCTTTTTAGGTTTTCGCATCGCTTGCGAAAACCTATTGTTCTTCTTCTGTTTTATTTTTATTGGGTTTTCGCATCGCAGTGCGAAAACCCTTTGTTCTCGTTCTGTTTCTTTTTTTTTTTTTTTTTTTTTTTATTTTTCTAACCCTTTTTTGTGAACGGCATAGCTCCGAGGTCAGAAAAGCCACATCTATGAAACTTTTATTAGTAATAACCACGTTCTTGAAGATGATCCTAACGTCGAGATAATTTTCATTTTTGTTTTGATTTTCCCGCCAGGGGGCGTTTTATATGAAAATGTTTAATAAGCAATATCTCAATTATTTGAGGTCCGATTCAAATGCGGTTTTGGCATAATGTACCTTGTAAATAGCCCAATAAAATATGATAGGTTCCAAAAATTTGCGTATATAAAACTTTCGTGCTACAAGAAGTTGAAAGTTCGAATCTCGCAAAAAACTGTGAAATAAAGGTAGGTCTACCAAAAACGTGCCCATTTTATTCAGAGATGTGATAGAAGAATTTTGTTTGTTGCATATGATTCGCAAGAAATATACGCACAAAATATATGGGGTGGCGAATTCAGGAAATGCAAGGTTTGTCCACAGTACGCGGTCAAACTTAACCAATTTTTTCGAAAAATCAACATTTTCAAAGCATGACTTTTAAGGTTATTTGGAGCTCCTGACTTTATTTTTTGTTCAATCTTCATCATTATTTCACTGTTTATGCATTTTTATTATACAAATAAAATCATAGAAAAAAAAACAGCTAAGATATGCAAAGGTCAAGGTCATACACCAATTATTGTTATTTATATCGGCATAAAATAGCTCTCAATCTAAAAATATTTTATAGAAAGTATATGAACAAATGTTTTAGTTTGTGAAGAGATCTTTCCATTGGTGTTTAGTTTTTGAAGATCGGACTTCATTTGATCAAATTACCACAGTCCAAAGTTTGATCCTTTTATCAAACAAGTGTAAATCCGTATGTTTCCTCTTTTTTGCTGCTCCTGACTTTATTTTTTGTTCAATCTTCATCATTATTTCACTGTTTATGCATTTTTATTATACAAATAAAATCATAGAAAAAAAACAGCGAAGATATGCAAAGGTCAAGGTCATAACACCAATTATTGTTATTTTTATCGGCATAAAATAGCTCTCCATCTAAAAATATTTTATAGAAAGTATATGAACAAAAGTTTTAGTCTGTGAAAAGATCTTTCCATTGGTGTTTAGTTTTTGAAGATCTGACTTCATTTGATCAAATGACCTTAGTCCAAATTTTGATCCTTTTATCAAACAATTGTAAATCCGTATGTTTCCTCTTTTTTGCAGCTTCTGACTTTATTTTTTGTTCAATCTTCATCATATTTTCACTGTTTATGCATTTAAATAATACAAACAAACTCATAGTAAATAACGATGAAAATATGCAAAGGTCAAGGTCATAATACCGATTATTTTTATTTTTATCGGCACAAAATAGCTTCAAATCTAAAAATATTTTAAAGAAGGTATATGAACAAATGTTTGAGTTTGTGAAGAGATCTTTCCATTGCTGTTTAGTTTTTGAAGATCGGACTTCATTTGATCAATTAACAAAATATTCAAATAAAGTTAATATCAATCAATTATGTCTGCAGTTGAAACCAGTACTCTTACTAGTCAAGTTAAAAGCGAAAACCAAGATGCCGCTTTGCGGTTCTAGTTATTATTATTTTTCTAACCCTTTTTTGTGAACGGCATATCACCATGATAGAAAAAAGCCACAATTATGAAATTTTTACCAGTTCCTTATATTTATCTGAACTTGATCCTAACGTTGAGAAATTTTTCATTTTTGTCTTTTTTTTGCCGCTAGGGGGCGCTTTGAAAAAAATCAACAAATGCTAATAACTCTGTTATTTGAGGTCCGATTCAGATGTGGTTTTTTGCATTGTGTTCCTTGTCAAAATCCTAATCAAATATGATAGGTTTCAAAAATCTGCGTATATAAAACTTTTTGACTACGGAAGGTTGAAAGTTCGAACCTCGCAAAAAACAGTGAAAATGAGGGTAGGTCTACGAAAAAAGTGCCCATTTTTATTGGAATTGAGATAAAAGAATTTTGTTTGTTGCATATGATTCGCAAGACATATACGAACAAAATATATGGGGTGGCGAATTCGGGAAATGCATGGTTTGTCCACAGTACGCGGTCAAACTTAACCAATATTTTTGAAAAATCAACATTTTCAAAGCATGACTGTTAAGATTTTTTGCAGCTCCTGACTTTATTTTTAGTTCAATTTCTATGAAATTTTCACATTTTATGTAAAACTATGTTCTTAAGTGTCACATAATATAAAAAGTAAAAATGTATTGTAAAGGTCAAGGTCATATTAGGATAATTGTATATCAATTCGGCTTGAAATAGCTCAAAATCAAAAAACAATTCATAAACAATTTATGAACAAAAGATTTAGTTTTAGAAAAGTTCTTTCTAATGATGTTTAGATTTTGAAGATCGGACTTGATTTGGTCATTTTACAGCAGTCCAAATTTGATCCTTTTTTTCGAATAATTGTAAATCAGGTTTTATGTTTCAAATTTTGATACATAAGAATAAAAAGTTTAATTTGTGCGACTAGTATACTTGATTGAACTATTTACTGCTTTGCTAGGTACCTAATGGTAAAATTTTAACCTATTTTCTTTCTCATTTTGCCGCTAGGGGGCGCTTTTCTTGAAATCATTCTTTTGCTTATAACTCAAAAAGTTGAAGTTCGGTTCGAATGCGGTTTTTTGCATTCTGTTCCCTGTGGATAGCCTAATAACATTTGATAGGAATCGAGAGTCCGTGTGGCTGAAAGCTTTTGAGCTACGAAAGGTTGAATGTTCGAACCTCGCAAAAAAAAAAACAATAAAAAAAACCTGTGCAAATGAGGGTAGGTCTACGAAAAACCTATCCGTTTTTTTTTTAGAAATCAGATTGAAGAATTCCGTCTCCTGCATACCATTCGAAAGACGTATACACACAAAATATATGGGGTGGCGAATTTAAGAAATGCGTGGTTTGTCCACTAGAAACGGTCAAACTTCACTTAAATTTAGGAAAAATTATAATTCCAAAAGCATGTTTTTTTTGTCGCTCCTGGCTTTATGTTTTGTTTATTCGTCATGAAATTTTTACACGTTATGGTTTGTTAAGTTTGAAAGGGCCTCACAATTAAAAAGTTAAAAAAACATTGAAAATGTCAAGGTCATATTACGATAAGTGTGTTTTTATTCGGCCCCAAAGTGCTCCAAATCTAAAAAATATTTCATTGCGAGTATTGTACAAAAGTTTTAGTTCTAAATAGTTCTTTCGTATAATGTTTAGTTTTTGAAGATCGGCCTTGATCTGTTCATTTTACGGCAGTCCAAAGTTTGATCCTTTTTTGGAATAATTGTTAATCAGTTTTTATGCTTGAAATTGTGATATATAAGAAAAAGAATGTTCGACTAGTGCGACTTATATACTTGTTTGAACTATTTGCTGTTTTTGCAATTTTGTTTCTCATTTTGCCGCTAGAGGGCGTTTTGCTTAAAATCACTCTTTTGCTTATAACTCAAAACGTTAAAGTCTGATTGAAATGCGGTTTTCAGCATTTTGTTCCTTGTTGACAGTACCAAAAATGTGATGGATTTCAAAGGATAGGGTATGGGAAAATATTTGCGCTAGAAGAGTTTTTAAAGTTGAACTACCCTTATATATTGAGCGCAAATTAATATATCTATACCAGTACAATTGAAAGAATTTAGTATGATGCGGCAAGGGTAAAAACATCATGAAACTCGTGAACTGAATGGAATTGCTTTTGCGAAAACCGATGATATCGGCGATTGCGATTCTAGTTAGGTTTTCGCATCGCTTGCGAAAACCTATTGTTCTTCTTCTGTTTTATTTTTTTTTTTTTTATTATTATTTTTCTAACCTTTTTTTGTGAACGGCATATCACCATGATAGAAAAAAGTCACATTTCTGATTTTTTTACCACTTTTGTCCTATGATCTGAATTTGATCCTAACGTTGAGAAAATTTTCATTTTTGTCTTAGTTTTGCCGCTAGGGGGCGTTTTGTAAAAGTTACTAAGGGCTAATAACTCTGTTATTTGAGGTCTGATTCAAATGCGGTTTTTTGCATTGTGTTCCTTGTTAGAAACTTAATAAAATATGATAGTTACAAAAAAATTGCGTATATAAAACTTTCGTGCTACAGGAGGTTGAAAGTTCGAATCTCGAAAAAACGGTGAAATGAGGGTAGGTCTACGAAAAAAGTCCCCATTTTATTCAGAGATGAGAGAGGGGAATTTTGTTTGTTGCATATGATTTGCAAGACATATACGCACAAAATATATGGTGTGGCAATTTTGAGAAATGCATGATTTGTCCACAGTACGCGGTCAAACATAACCAATATTTTCGAAAAATCAACATTTTAAAAGCATGACTTTAAGGTTATTTGCAGCTCCTGATTTTATTTTTTATTCAATCTTCATCATTTTTTCACTGTTAATGCATTTTTATAAAACAAATAAAATCAAAGAAAAAAAATCAAGCATAATATGTAAAGGTCAAGGTTATATACCAATTATTATTATTTTTATCGGCACAAAATAGCTCCAAATCTAAAAATATTTTATAGAAAGTATATGAACAAAAGTTTTAGTCTATGAAGGGATCTTTCCATTGGTGTTTAGTTTTTGAAGATCGGACTTCATTTGATCAAATGACCACAGTCCAAAGTTTGATCCTCTTATCAAACATTTGTATATCCATATGTTTCCTCTTTTTTGCTGCTCCTGACTTTACTTTTTGTTCAATCTTCATCATTATTTCACTGTTTATCCATTTTAATAAAACAAATAAAGTCATAGGAAGAAAATCAAGCATTATATGCAAAAGTCAAGGTCATATACCAATTATTATTATTTATATCGGCATAAAATAGCTCCAAATCTAAAAATATTTTATAGAAAGTATATGAACAAAATTTTTAGTCTGTGAAGAGATCTTTCCATTGGTGTTTAGTTTTTGAAGATCGGACATCATTTGATCAAATGACCACAGTAAAAAGTTTAATCCTTTTATCAAACAATTGTAAAGCCGAATGTTTCCTCTTTTTTGCAGGACTGACTTTTTTTTGTTCACTCTTATCATTTTTTCACTGTTTATGCATTTAAAAATAAAATAAATATAGAAATAAGAAAAAGAAAATATATGAACAAAAGTTTTAGTTTGTGAAGAGATCTTTCCATTGGTGTTTAGTTTTTGAAGATCGGACTTCATTAGATCAAATTACAACAGTCCAAAGTCTGATCCTTTATCAAAAAATCTTAAATCAGTATGTTACCTCAAAAGTTTATTTCAGGTGGCATATTTTGTGATTTCGTGTCTTTGTCCAAAGTCGAAATAACAACAATATGGCACGTTTTCTTTCTTTCGCCTTTTTTGGCCAAGACATAAAGACACATGATTGCGTTATTTCCCCTTTCACCTTTAAGGGCTAGTACACGAAAATAAGAAATGGAAGATATCAGCCATCTTAATTTACTGCATTTCTAAGACCTAAATTGCAATATGTAAATAAATTTTGTTTATCATATTCCGCTAAGGGGCACTTTGCTTGATATCTGGGAAGAAAGTCCGGAGAGCTAATGTCAAACCCCCGGTGTCATTTTCGTCGTTGTCGTCCGTGAACAAACCTTTAACCTGGCTTATATTTTTTATATTCTAAGAGATAGAGCTTAGATATTTTACATGTAGATAGCCCAATTCAAGATCTATCATTTGGAACTATGACTTTTGGCTTGTGACCTTGACCTTGGAGTTTGACCTACTTTTCAAAAACTTAAATCTTAGACAAAAAGTGTTGTTACGGCAAGCTATGTTGTCTTCTGACCACTCTTGTTGTTATAACTAAGAAAGTTGATATTCTTGTTGAAAGCCTGATTTTTTCTACTGGCTATAGAAGGTTAATTGTTCGAACCTTGCATAGACTTTGCAGACTTGTGTGGGTATATGAAAAACATTTCTTTTGCAATCATCTTCAAACTTTGTAACAAATTTTGTACCGAAGTCCGATTAAAGCTTATATCTTTGAATAAATCACATATTATGCACCTTTTTACATAAAAGCAGCAATTTTGTATTTTTAAGTATCAACACACGCATAGAAATTTATTTGCTTTTGTAATACAATTCGTGAATTGCAATGTTTGAAAAGAATGAGATTGAATTGCGAAAACCGATGATATCGCAATTCTAATTGCGATTCTAGTTAGGTTTTCGCATCGCTTGCGAAAACCTATTGTTCTTCTTCTGTTTTATTTTTTTTTTTATTTTTAGGTTTTCGCATCGCAGTGCGAAAACCTATTGTTCTTCTTCTGTTTCTTTTTTTTTTTTTTATTTTTCTAACCCTTTTTTGTGAACGGCATAGCTCCGAGGTGAGAAAAGCCACATCTATGAAACTTTTATCAGTAATAACCACGTACTTGAAGATGATCCTAACGTCGAGAAAATTTTCATTTTTGTTTTGATTTTCCCGCCAGGGGGCGTTTTATATGAAAATGTTTAATAAGCAATATCTCAATTATTTGAGGTCCGATTCAAATGCGGTTTTTGCATAATGTTCCTTGTAAATAGCCCAATAAAATATGATAGGTTCCAAAAATTTGCGTATATAAAACTTTCGTGCTACAGGAGGTTGAATGTTCGAATCTCGCAAAAACTGTGATATAAGGGTAGGTCTACGAAAAACCTACCCATTTTATTCAGAGATGAGATAGGAGAATTTTGTTTGTTGCATATGATCTGCAAGACATATACGCACAAAATATATGGGGTAGCGAATTCGGGAAATTCATGGTTTGTCCACAGTACGCGGTCAAACTTAACCAATATTTTCGAAAAATCAACATTTTAAAAGCATGACTTTTAAGGTTATTTGCAGCTCCTGAATTTATTTTCTGTTCAATCTTCATCATTATTTCACTGTTTATGCATTTTTATAAAACAAATAAAATCATAGAAAAAAAAAACAGCGAAGATATGCAAAGGTCAAGGTCATATACCAGTTATTGTTATTTTTATCGGCATAAAATAGCCCTCAATCTAAAAATATTTTATAGAAAGTATATGAACAAAAGTTTTAGTTTGTGAAGAGATCTTTCCATTGGTGTTTAGTTTTTGAAGATCGGACTTCATTTGATCAAACTACCACAGTCCAAAGTTTGATCTTTTTATCAAACACGTGTAAATCAGTATGTTTCCTCTTTTTTGCAGCTCCTGACCTTATTTTTTGTTCAATCTTCATCATTTTTTCACTGTTTATGCATTTAAATAATACAAATAAACTCATAGTAAATAACGATGAAAATATGCAAAGGTCAAGGTCATTATACCGATTATTGTTATTTTTATCGGCACGAAATAGCTTCAAATCTAAAAATATTTTATAGAAAGTATATGAACAAAAGTTTTAGTTTGTGAAGAGATCTTTTCATTGGTGTTTAGTTTTTGAAGATCGGACTTCATTTGATCAAATTACCACAGTCCAAAGTTTGATCTTTTTATCAAACAAGTGTAAATCCGTATGTTTCCTCTTTTTTGCAGCTCCTGACCTTATTTTTTGTTCAATCTTCATCATTTTTTCACTGTTTATGCATTTAAATAATACAAATAAACTCATAGTAAATAACGATGAAAATATGCAAAGGTCAAGGTCATTATACCGATTATTGTTATTTTTATCGGCACGAAATAGCTTCAAATCTAAAAATATTTTATAGAAAGTATATGAACAAAAGTTTTAGTTTGTGAAGAGATCTTTCCATTGGTGTTTAGTTTTTGAAGATCGGGGCTGAATTGGTTGAGTTATGACAGAAAGGCCAAAAGTGTACTTTTAACGAAATTGAAACGCTGTAGTTTCATGAACTTTGAGTCAAAAATTATGATTGCTTCAGCATTAACACACTGAAAAGTGAAGTGATGTATACTGCAAGGAATACTTGTTTGGTCACGTGATTATGATTTCATACATATTTAAGCAGAAATTATTAAAAAATTCATATAAAATCGACAAGTTGATGTTTGAAGTTGAAATTTGCAAGAATGCCGTAGACTACGATGTGCAAAAAGTCCTGAAAAATTCAAGTGATTCCTTCAACAAACATGGCAGATATTCATGTTTTTCGGATAAGGGCTTGTATACGAAAATCTAGCAATTTGAAGTAAGGGAAGAAGGCGGTTATTGGGTTGGTTACCCACGATCCGGACGTTCCTACGCAGGAAAGAGTGCCCGTGTTGAAAGGTGAATTGCGATGCGTATTTGAGAGAATGAGGTGCATTTTAGGATGCAATGGTGTACCTTAGTTCAAACTTTTATTAGGGCTTTCAGCCTCAAGTAGAATTATTAGGTTTTCGCATCGCAGTGCGAAAACCTATTGTTCTTCTTCTGTTTCTTTTTTTAGGTTTTCGCATCGCTTGCGAAAACCTATTGTTCTTCTTCTGTTTTATTAGGTTTTCGCATCGCTTGCGAAAACCTATTGTTCTTCTTCTGTTTTATTTTTATTAGGTTTTCGCATCGCTGGGCGAAAACCTATTGTTCTTCTTCTGTTTTTTTTTGTTTTTTTTTATTATTATTTTTCCGTCTCTTTTTTGTGAACGGCATATCAACAAGATAGGAAACAGTCACAGTTCTGATTTTTTTACCAGTTTTGTCCTAGGATCTGAATTTGATCCTAACGTCGAGAAAATGTTCATTTTTGTCTTAATTTTGCCGCTAGGGGGCGTTTTGTAAAAGTGACTAAGGGCTAATAACTCTGTTATTTGAAGTCCGATTGAAATGCGGTTTTTTGCATTGCGTTCCTTGTCAGTTACTTAATACAATATGATAGTTTTCAAAAAGTTGCGTATATATAACTTTCGTGCTACAGGAGGTTGAATGTTCGAATCTCGAAAAAACTGTGAAATGAGGGTAGGTCTGCGAAAAATTTATCCACGTCTTTCAGGAATGAGATAGGAGAATTTTGTTTGTTGCATATGATTCGCAAGACATATACGCACAAAATATATGGTGTGGCGATTTTGAGAAATGCATGGTTTGTCCACAGTACGCGGTCAAACATAACCAATATTTTCGAAGAATCAACATTTTAAAAGCATGACTTTTAAGGTTATTTGCAGCTCCTGACTTTATTTTTTATTCAATCTTCATCATTTTTTCACTGTTAATGCAGTTTTATAAAAAAAATAAAACCATAGAAAAAAAATTACCCATAATATGCAAAGGTCAAGGTCATATACCAATTAGTATTATTTATATCGGCATAAAATAGCTCCAAATCTAAAATTATTTTATAGAAAGTATATGAACAAAAGTTTTAGGCTGTGAAGAGATCTTTCCATTGGTGTTTAGTTTTTGAAGATCGGACTTCATTTGATCAAATGACCACAGTCCAAAGTTTGATCCTCTTATCAAACAATTGTATATCCATATGTTTCCTCTTTTTTGCTGCTCCTGACTTTATTTTTTGTTCAATCTTCATCATTATTTCACTGTTTATGCATTTTTATAAAACAAATAAAATCATAGAAAAAAAAATCAAGCATAATATGCAAAGGTCAAGGTCATATACCAATTAGTATTATTTATATCGGCATAAAATAGCTCCAAATCTAAAAATATTTTATAGAAAGTATATGAACAAAAGTTTTAGTCTGTGAAGAGTTCTTTCCATTGGTGTTTAGTTTTTGAAGATCGGACTTCATTTGATCAAATGACCACAGTCCAAAGTTTGATCCTCTTATCAAACAATTGAATATCCATATGTTTCCTCTTTTTTGCTTCTCCTGACTTTATTTTTTGTTCAATCTTCATCATTTTTTCACTGTTAATGCAGTTTTATAAAAAAAATAAAACCATAGAAAAAAAATTACCCATAATATGCAAAGGTCAAGGTCATATACCAATTAGTATTATTTATATCGGCATAAAATAGCTCCAAATCTAAAATTATTTTATAGAAAGTATATGAACAAAAGTTTTAGGCTGTGAAGAGATCTTTCCATTGGTGTTTAGTTTTTGAAGATCGGACTTCATTTGATCAAATGACCACAGTCCAAAGTTTGATCCTCTTATCAAACAATTGTATATCCATATGTTTCCTCTTTTTTTTGCTTCTCCTGACTTTATTTTTTGTTCAATCTTCATCATTATTTCACTGTTTTATGCATTTTTATAAAACAAATAAAATCATAGAAAAAAAATCAAGCATAATATGCAAAGGTCAAGGTCATATACCAATTAGTATTATTATATCGGCATAAAATAGCTCCAAATCTAAAAATTATTTTATAGAAAGTATATGAACAAAAGTTTTAGTTTGTGAAGAATCTTTCCATTGGTGTTTAGGTTTTGAAGATGGGACTTCATTTGATCAAATGACCACAGTCCAAAGTTTGATCCTCTTATCAAACAATTGTATATCCATATGTTTCCTCTTTTTTGCGGCTCCTGACTTTTTTTTTGTTCAATCTTCATCATTATTTCACTGTTTATGCATTTTTATAAAACAAATAAAATCATTGAAATAAAATCAAGCATAATATGCAAAGGTCAAGGTCAATACCAATAGTATTTTTTTAAAATCGGCATAAAATAGCTCCAAATCTAAAAATTTTTTATAGAAAGTATATGAACAAAAGTTTTAGTCTGTGAAGAGTTCTTTCCATTGGTGTTTAGTTTTTGAAGATCGGACTTCATTTGATCAAATGACCACAGTCCAAAGTTTGATCCCTCTATCAAACAATTGAATATCCATAGTTTCCTCTTTTTTGCTTCTCCTGACTTTATTTTTGTTCAATCTTCATCATTATTTCACTGTTTATGCATTTTATAAAACAAATAAAACATAGAAAAAAAATCAAGCATAATATGCAAAGGTCAAGGTCATATACCAATTAGTATTATTTATATCGGCATAAAATAGCTCCAAATCTAAAAATATTTTATAGAAAGAAATTGAACAAAAGTTTTAGTTTGTGAAGAGATCTTTCCATTGGTGTTTAGGTTTTGAAGATCGGACTTCATTTTAACAAATGACCACAGTCCAAAATTTGATCCTCTTATAAAACAATTGAATATCCACATGTTTCCTCTTTTTTGCTGCTCCTGACTTTATATTTTGTTCAATCTTCATCATTATTTCACTGTTTATGCAGTTTTATCTGAGCTTGATCCTAACGTTGAGAAAATTTTCATTTTTGTCTTATTTTTGCCGCTAGGGGGCGCTTTGAAAAAAAATTAACAAATGCTAATAACTCTGTTATTTGAGGTTCGATTCAGATGTGGTTTTTTGCATTGTGTTCCTTGTCAAAAGCCTAATCAAATATATAGGTTTAAAAATCTGCGTATATAAAACTTTTTGACTACGGAAGTTGAAAGTTCGAACTTCGCAAAAAACAGTGAAAAAGAGGGTAGGTCTAAAAAAAAAAGTGCCCATTTTTATTGGAATTGAGATAAAAGAATTTGTTTGTTGCATATGATTTGCAAGACATATACGCACAAATATATGGGGTGGCGAATTCGGGAAATGCATGGTTTGTCCACAGTACGCGGTCAAACTTAACCAAATTTTCGAAAAATCAACATTTTCAAAGCATTACTGTTAAGATTTTTTGCAGCTCCTGACTTTATTTTTAGTTCAATTTCTATGAAATTTTCACATTTAATGTAAAACTATGTTCTTAAGTGTCACACAATAAAAAAGTAAAAAATTAATGGTAAAGGTCAAGGTCATATTAGGATAATTGTATATCAATTCGGCTTGAAATAGCTCAAAATCAAAAAACAATTCATAAAAATATATGAACAAAAGATTTAGTTTCAGAAAGTTCTTTCTAATGATGTTAGATTTTGAAGATCGGACTTGATTGGTCCCTTTTACGGCAGTCCAAATTTGATCCTTTTTTGGAATAATTGTAAATCATTTTTATGCTTCAAAATGTGATGTATAAGAAATAGAATGTTCGACTAGTGCGATTTGTATATTTAATTGAACTATTTGCCACATTGCTAGGTACCTAATGGTAAAATTTTAATCAATTTTTTTTCTCATTTTGCTGCTAGGGGGCGCATCGCATGAAAGCACTTTTCTACTTATAATTCAAAATGTTGAAGTCTGATCCATATGCGGTTTGTTGCATTTGTTTCCTTGTTGATAGCCTAATAAAGTATGATAGTTCTAGGTATGAGTGGATGAGTGGCTAAAACTTTTTGAGCTACTAACGGAAGGTTGAAAGTTCGAACCTCGCAAAATACTGTGAAGATGAGGGTAGGTCTACGAAAAACCTATCCATTTTTGTTAGAGATCAGATAGAAGAATTCTGTTTGCTGCAAATGATTTGCAAGACATAAACGCACAAAATATATGGGGTGGCGATTTAAGAAATGCATGGTTTGTCCTCTAGAAATCGTCAAACTTCACTAAATTTTAGGACAAATCAAACTTTCTAAAACATGTTTTTGTCGCTCCTGACTTTATTTTTGTTCATTCTTCATGATATTTTCACAAGTTATGTATTGTTATGTCTGAAAGGACCTCACAATTAAAAAGGTAAAAGAAATTGCAAAGTTCAAGGGCATATTACGATTATTGTGTTTTTATTTGGCTCCAAATAGCTCCAAAACAAAAAATATTTCATTGAAAGTATATTAACAAAAGTTTTTATTTCTAAAGAGCACTTTCCAGTGATGTTACGTCCACTAGAAACGGTCAAACTTCACTAAAATATAAGAAAATATAAAATTTCAAAACATGTTTTTTGTCGCTCTTGACTTATTTTTTGTCCATTGTTCTTGATATATTCATACCTTATGTATTGTTATGTTTCAAAGTACCTCACAATTAAAATCTTTTAAAAAAAATGAAGCGGTCAAGGTCATATTACGATTATTGTGTTTTTATTCGGACCCAAATAGGTCCAAAACTAAAAATATTTTTATTAAGAGTATATGGACAAAAGTTTTAGTTCTTGAAGAGGTCTTTCCAGTGATGTTTAATTTTTGAAGATCGGACTTGATTTGGTCATTTTACGGCAGTCAAAATTTTGATCCTTTTTTGGAATAACTGTAAATAAGTTTTTTATGCTTCAAATTGTGATTCATAAGAAATAGAATGTTGGACAGTGCGACTTGTATACTTGATTGAACTATTTGCTGCATTGCTAGGTACCTTATAGTATAATTTTAATAAATTTTGTTTCTCATTTGGCCGCTATGGGGCGCTTGGCTTGAAATCACTCTTTATAACTAAAAAAATTGAAATCTGAATTTTGTGCAATTTTTTTTTTTTTTTTTTTTTTGCATTCACTTCCTTGGTGACAGCAATTTGAAACGACACTCAACACTTCATGTGATATTCATTAGTTCGTAATAATGTCGCGTGTCAAGTGGCATTATCGTTTGTCATTCTATACTCGGTGTGTCGTTTGCAATTGTTGTTTATCGATTACAAATGTCGTTTGTCGCCATCATAAAGTAACACACACATCTAACGCGGCACTAACTGAATTCGGTTAAAAAGGTTTTCAAGTTTGCGACTACATAACTTCAGTTAATATTCAAATTTTCTAACTGGGTAAAAAGTCTGTTTAAACATTGCGACAAAATGTTTGAAATATCATTATTAGTACTATTTGACAAGCGAGTGAACGAAGAAATATGGTTTTCGAATTATGCAACTCGTGAACTGAATGAAATTGCTTTTGCGAAAACCGATGATATCGCGATAGCGATTCTAGTTAGGTTTTCGCATCGCTGGGGCGAAAACCTATTGTTCTTCTTCTGTTTTATTTTTTTAGGTTTTCGCATCGCTGTGCGAAAACCTATTGTTCGCGTTCTGTTTCTTTTTTTTTTTTTTTTTTTATTTTTCTTCCCCTTTTTGTGAACGGCATAGCTCCGAGGTGAGAAAAGCCACATCTATGAAACTTTATCAGTAATAACCACGTACTTGAAGATGATCCTAACGTCGAGATAATTTTCATTTTTGTTTTGATTTTCCCCGCCAGGGGCGTTTTATATGAAAATGTTTAATAAGCAATATCTCCATTATTTGAGGTCCGATTCAAATGCGGTTTTTGCACAATGTTCCTTGTAAATAGCCAATAAAATATGATAGTTTCAAAAATTTGCGTATATAAAACTTTCGTGCTACAGGAGGTTGAAAGTTCGAATCTCGCAAAAACTGTGAAATAAGGGTAGGTCTACGAAAAACCTACCCATTTTATTCAGAGATGAAGATAGGATAATTTTGTTTGTTGCATATGATCTGCAAGACAATACCACAAAATATATGGGGTGGCGAATTCGGGAAATGCATGGTTTGTCCACAGTATGCGGTCAAACTAACCAATATTTTCGAAAAACAACATTTTAAAAGCATGACTTTTAAGGTTATTGCAGCTCCTGACTTTATTTTTTGTTCAATCTTCATCATTATTTCACTGTTTATGCATTTTTATAAAACAAAAAAAATTCATAGAAAAAAACAACAACATAATATGCAAAGGTCAAGGTCATATACCAATATTTATTATTTATATCGGCATAAAATAGCTCCAAATCTAAAAATATTTTATAGAAAGTATATGAACAAAAGTTTTTAGTTTTCGAGAGATCTTTTCCATTAATGTTTAGTTTTTGAAGATCGGACTTCATTTGATCAAATGACCCCAGTCCAAAGTTTGATCCTCTTATCAAACAATTGTATACCATGTTTTCTCTTTTTTGCTGCTCCTGACTTTATTTTTTGTTCAATATTCATCATTATATCACTGTTTTATGCATTTTTATAAAACAAATAAGATCATAGAAAAAAAACAAGCATAATATGCAAAGGTCAAGGTCATATACCAATTATTATTATTTATATCGGCATAAAATAGCTCCAAATCAAAAATATTTTATAGAAAGTATATGAACAAAAGTTTTAGTTTGTGAGGAGATCTTTCCCATTAATGTTTAGTTTTTGAAGACCGGACTTCATTTGTTCAAATGACAACAGTCCAAAGTTTGATCCTCTTATCAAACAATTGTATATCCATATGTTTTCTCTTTTTTGCTGCTCCTGACTTTATTTTTTGTTCAATCTTCATCATTATTTCACTGTTTATGCATTTTTATAAAACAAATAAATTCATAGAAAAAAACAACAACATAATATGCAAAGGTCAA
Source organism: Solen grandis (assembly GCA_021229015.1). Lineage (NCBI taxonomy): Eukaryota > Metazoa > Mollusca > Bivalvia > Adapedonta > Solenidae > Solen > Solen grandis. The sequence continues at coordinate 1,326,129 of CM037785.1, forward strand.
GGTCATAAACCAATTATTATTATTTATATCGGCATAAAATAGCTCCAAATCTAAAAATATTTTATAGAAAGTATATGAACAAAAGTTTTAGGTTTCGAGGAGATCTTTCCATTAATGTTTAGTTTTTGAAGATCGACTTCATTTGATTAAAATGACCACAGTCCAAGATTTGATCCTCTTATCAAACAATTTGTAATCCATATGTTTTCTCTTTTTTGCTGCTCCTGACTTTATTTTTGTTCAATCTTCATCATTATTTCACTGTTTATGCATTTTTATAAAACAAAATAAAATCATAGAAAAAAAACAAGCATAATATGCAAAGGTCAAGGTCATAACCAATTATTATTATTTATACGGCATAAAATAGCTCCAAACTAAAAATATTTTATGAAAGTTATAACAAAAGTTTTTTTTGTGAGGAGAAACTTTCCATTAATGTTTAGTTTTTGAAGATCGGACTTCATTTGTTCAAATACAACGTCCAAAGTTTGACCTCTTATCAAACAATTGTATACCATATGTTTTCTCTTTTTTTGCTGCTCCCGACTTATTTTTGTTCAAACTTCATCATTATTTCACTGTTTATGCATTTTTTATAAAACAAATAAAATCATAGAAAAAAAACAAGCATAAATGCAAAGGTCAAGGTCAAAAACCAATTATTATTATTTTTTTTCGGGATAAAATAGCTCCAAATCTAAAAATATTTTTTAGAAATATATGAACAAAAGTTTAGTCTGTGAAGAAGATCTTTCCATTGGTGTTTATTTTTTGAAGATCGGACTTCATTTGATCAAAGACCACAGTCCAAAGTTTTATCCTTTATCAAACAATTTGTAAATCCATATGTTGCTTCTTTTTTGCAGCCCTACTTTATTTTGTTCAATCTTCATCTTTTTTTTCACTGTTTTATGCATTTAAATAGTACAAATAAACCAAGTAAATAACAAAGAAAATATCAAAGGTCAAGGTCATAATACCGATTTATTTTATGGGCCCACAAAATATTTTCTCAATCTAGAAATATTTTATAGAAAGTATATGAACAAAAGTTCTAGTTCGTGAAGAGATCGTTCTAGATGTTTAGTTTTTGAAGATCGGACTTAAATTGACAATTTAACAAAAAAATTCGAATAAAGTTAATATAATCAATTATGTCTGCAGTTGAAACCTACTCTTACTACAATTAAACGAAAACCAAGATGCCGCTTTGCGGTTCTAGTTTTTTTATTTTTTTTTCTAAACCTTTTTTTGTAACGCATACACCCTATAAAAAAAAGTCACATTTCTGTTTTTTTTAAACCAGTTTTGCCTATGATCTGAATTTGACCTAACGTTGAGAAAATTTCATTTTTGTTTTAGTATTGCCGCTAGGTGGCGTTTTGTAAAAACGACTAAGGGCTAGTAACTCTGTTATTTGAGGCCCGTTTTAAAAATGTTTTTTTGCATTGTGTTTCATTGTCAGAAACTTAAAAAAATGGGATACTTTCAATTATTTGCGTATATAAACTTTCGTGCTACAGGAGGTTGAATGTTCGAAATCTCGAAAAAACGATGAAATAAAGTTAGGTCTACGAAAAACCTACCCATTTTATTCAAATGAGATAGGAGAATATTGTTTGTTGCATATGATTCGCAAGACAACACGCAACAAAATTATTGTGGCGATTTTGAGAAATGCATGGTTTGTCCCCCTTTCGCGGTCAAACATAACCATATTTTCGAAAAATCAACATTTTAAAGCATGACTTTTCCGGTTTATTTGCGTTCTTGACTTTTTTTTATTCAATCTTCTCTTTTTTTCACTGTTAAAGCATTTTTTATAAAGCAAAAAATCATAGAAAAAAAATCACCCAAAAATGCAAAGGGCAAGGTCATATACCAATTATTATTATTTATATCGGCATAAAATAGCTCCAAATCTAAAAATAATTTATAGAAAATAAAAGAACAAAATTTTTTGAAGTAATGATTCTTTCCATTGGTGTTTAGTTTTTGAAGACGGAAATTCATTTATCAAATGACCACAGTCCCAAAGTTTGATCCTCTTATCAAACAAAATTTTAATCCATATGTTTCCTCTTTTTTGCTGCTCCTGACTTTTTTTTTTTCAATCTTTATCATTATTTTACTGTTTTTTGCATTTTTATAAAACAAATAAAATCATAGAAAAAAATACAGAAATATGCAAAGGCAAGGTCATATACCAATTATTATTATTATTATCGGCATAAAATACTCCAAATCTAAAAATATTTTATAGAAAGTATATAACAAAAGTTTTTTGTCTATGAAAGATCTTTCCATTGGTGTTTATTTTGAAGATTTGGGCTTCATTTGATCAAAGACCCAGTCCAAAGTTTGATCCTCTTATCAAACAATTGTATATTCCATATGTTCCTCTTTTTTGCTGCTCCGAATTTATTTTTTGTTCAATCGTTATCATTATTTCACTGTTTATGCATTTTTATAAAACAAATAAAATCATAGAAAAAAAATCAAGCATAATATGTAAAGGTCAAGGGCAAACCAATTAATTTTTATTTTTATCGGCATAAAAAGCTCCAAATCTAAAAATAATTTATAGAAAGTATAGAACATAATTTTAGTCTGTGAAAGATCTTTCCCATTGGTGTTTAGTTTTGAAGATCGGACTTCATTTGATCAAATGACCCAGTCCAAAGTTTGATCCTTTGTTCAAACAATTTTAAATCCGAATGTTCCTCTTTTTTGCAGCACTGACTTTTTTTTTTACTCTTTTCATTTTTTCACTGTTTATGCATTTAAATAATACAAATAAACCAAGTAAAATGACGAGAAAAATATGCAAAGGCAAGGTCATAATACCGATAATTGTTATTTTTATGGCATTAAATAGCTCCAAATCTAAAAAATTATTTTATAGAAAGTAAATGAACAAAAGTTTTAGTTTGTGAAGAGATCTTTCCATTGGTGTTTAGTTTTTGAAGATCGGACTTAAACAATTACATCAGCCCAAAAATTGATCCTTTTTTCAAAAAATCTTAAAAATAAGTTACCTCAAAAGTTTATTTCAGGGGGGCATTTTCGTGATTTCGTGCTTTTTCCAAAATCGAAATAACATTAAATGGACGTTTTCTTTATTTGCATTTTTAGGCCAAACATAAAACCTATTGCTTTTTTCCCCTTTACCTTTAAGGGGTAGTACACCAAAAAAAAAATGGCAGATTCACCTCTTAATTTCGCATTTTTTAAGACCAATTTTTCAATATTAAATAAAAATTTTTTTTAATTCCAAAGGGGGACTTTGCTTGATACTGAGAAAAGTCCGGAATCTAATTAAACCCCCCCGTCCTTTTTTCCTTGTCGTCCGTAAAAAAACCTTTAACCTGGCTTATACTTTTAATTTTAAAGTAGACTTAATATTTTTCAGTAGACAGCCCAATCAAAACTATCATTTGGAATTACTTTTGCTTGTACCTTGACCCCTTTGGGTTTGACCACTTTTAAAAAAATTTAAACTATACAAAAATGCGTTTTTGGCAAGCATGTTTTTTTCGACCACTCTTTTTTGTAACAAGAAAGTTTATATTCTTGTTTAAAGCCGAAAATTTTATAAATCTAAGGGGTTAAAAACCCCATTTTTTTCTACTGGCATAGAAGGTTAAGTTCGAACCGCAAGCTTGCAACCCCTTTTTTTGGGGATATAAACATTTCTTTTCTCATCTTTTAAAATTTTTTTACAAATTTTGTACCAAGTCCGATTAAAGCTTATATCTTTAATAAATCACAGATTAGCACTTTTTTTCTAAAAGCCGTTTTGTACTCTTAAGTATCAAACACCATAGAAATTCATTTCTTTTGTAATACAATTTGGGAAAATTCAAGTTTGAAAAGAATAATTGAATTGCGAAAACCGATGAGTCGAATTTAATGCGATTCTAGTTGGGTTTTTTCGTGGACTGCAACGCGCCGCAAAACCTACTGTTCTTCTTGTTTTCTTTTTCCCTTTTTTTTTTTTCCCTTATTAAAATTCTTTCACTTTTTTGGCCGCTGTTCGGCATGTTAAAATCTACAAAATGAAAATTTCCTGCATCTCACGGACGAATTGGGGACCAAAGTTTGTTTTTCATTTTATCTAATTTTTTCCCTAGGTGGGGTTTACATCAAAATATAATTCCGATAACTCTGTCTTTTTACATTTTATTTGTAGCAATTTTTCATTCGTTCTCTGTCAACTGCCCTTTAAATATGAGAGTGGAAATCCTATTTTTAAAAATTTTTTAGCAAAAAGGGGTTGAATTTTTTTGAATTTTTTTTTAAAAAAAAAACAAATTAGGGTGTGTCCCCAAAAAACATGCCCTTTTTGTTAGGATTGAACCTCATTCTTTTTTTAAATTGATTCCGAAGATCTTTGCGCAAAAATAAGGGGGGGCGATTTCGAAAGCAAAAATAGCTTTCAATAAGGGCAAATGCACTAAAAATGGGGGAAAATTTTTTTTGAGAAAGGCCCATTTTTTTTTTTTTTGAGATTTTGCCATTTTTTTTTTAATCAATTTTTTAAATTTTCACAATGATTGTTTTTTTTTTTAAGGGACTTCACAGTTTCAAAATTTCAAAAAATTCAAAGGTCAAGGCTATGCGATTAGGTTTTTTTTTTTGACCTTAAAAAACTCAAAAACTAAAAATTTTTCGAAAGAATGGGGGAAAAACAAAACCTCAAAGATACTTTTTGAAAATTTTTTTTTTTTAAACGGGGTTATTGGTTTTTTGGGGGGATTTAAGTTTAGTCTACTTTAATTGTTTTTTAAAGCCTTTTAAATTTAAAAAGTTGGGTATATTTTTTTTATTTTTTGGAAAAAAAAATGTTTACCCCGTCCCCAAAAAAAGAATTTTTTAAAATTGTAAGAATTTGATGAATTTATAGAGTTTTTAAAAACAGACCCAAAAAAAACAAGAAAATTTTTAAAAAGAATAAACACATGGTTCCTTGTTCATAAAAAAGAAAGCAGGCTCGCTACTTAACAGGTCAAAAAATGATGGTAAAACTAGCCCACTCACTTCCTGTAGCAGGGAATTTTTTGCTTAACCCACAAAGGTTTCCATATAACCTTTTTTTGGGAAAAAACCCCCTCATATACCACAAAAAGGTTAACACAGGGGGGGGGCCGGCCAGTGGGAAAATCAATTCCTTCGAGATGTTCCATAATTCACCAATAACAAAAAACAAGTAAAAAAACGTTTTGCATTTTGTTTTTTTTCTGGGTTTTTTTAATTGGCTGACGGTTTGAAACTGTTTACTCACAAAACCTTGATTTGCAGTAGCAAAAATAGTTTTATTTTTTTAACCCTTTTTTTGGAACGGCATATACCATGATAAAAAAAAGGGGCCAAATTATGAAATTTTTTCCGCTCCTTTTTTATTGAACTTGACCTAACTTGAAAAATTTTTTTAAAATTTTTTTTTTTTTTTTGGGAAGGGGGGCGCTTTGAAAAAAAACAAAAATCTAAAACTCTGTTTTTGAGGTCCGATTCGATGGGGTTTTTTCCTTTTTTTTTCTTTCAAAAACCTAATAAAAAAAGATGGGTTTCAAAAATCGGTATTATAATTTTTTTACTAGGGGAAGGGGAAAATTCAACCTCGTAAAAAACGGGGGAAAAAGGGGTGGTCTAGCAAAAAAGGCCCTTTTTTATTGAATTGAATAAAAAATTTTTTTTGTTTAAAAATTCGCAAAAATTACCACAAAAATAAAAGTGGGCTTTTTAAAATGCAGGGTTTTTTTTTCCCCAGTAGGGGGGCAAACTTTACCAAATTTTTAAAAAACAACATTTTCAAAGCTGCTTTTTAAAGTTATTTGCAGCTCCACTTTTTTTTTTTTCAATTTCTCATTTTTTCACTTTAACATTTTTAAAACAAAAAAAAACATGGGGAAAAAAAAAAACAGCCATAAAAGCAAGGTAAGGTCATTCCCAAATTTTTTTTTTATCGGCATAAAAAACCTCAAAAACAAAAATTTTTTATAGAATTAATGAAAAAAAATTTTAGTCGGAAAGGGGTTTTTTTGGGGTTTCGTTTTGAAAAACGGATTCTTTACAAATGCCCACGCCCAAAATTTTTTCCCTTACAAAAAATTGTTTTCCTATTTCCTCTTTTTCACGCCCCGATTAATTTTTTTTTTCAATTTTTCATCATTTTTTTCACTTTTAGCTTTTTTTAAAAACAAAAAATTCATTAAAAAAAACAAAGCAAAATGAAAAGGGTCGGGAAAATTTCCAATTATTTTATTTTTTTGGGCATAAAATAGCCCAAACTAAAAAATTTTATAGAAAATATGAAAAAATTTTAAAAGTTCTTTAAAGCTTTTCCATATTTTAGTTTTTGAAGACGGATTGATTTGGTCTTTTTACCAGCCCAAATTTTGATTTTTTTGGAAAAAAGAAATCATTTTTTGCTTCTTGTGATAAAAGAAATAAATTTCGATTGCGTTTTGGTATTGATTGAACTATTTGCGCATTGCGGGGCCCCCTAAGGGAAAAATTGAAATCATTTTCTTTCTCTTTTCCCAGGGGGGTTTACTTAAACCCCCCTTTTTATAAACTCAAAAATTTAAAACCTACCAAAAATGGGGTTTAATTGCATTTTTTTGTTGATACCAAAAAAAAAAGAAAGTTTTAGGTAGAGGGCGAAATTTTTGGGGCGAAGGGGAAGGTTTTAAAGTTGAACCCGAAAAAACGGCGATATATTTCAAAAACCTACCCTTTTTTTTGTTAGACACAATGAAGAATTTGTTTGTGAAATTTTTTGCAAGACATAACCCCAAAAAATTTGGGGACAATTTAATAAAGCAGGTTTGCCTCAAAACGGTCAAACTTCCTAAATTTGGAAAAATTAAAATTTCGAAAAGATGTTTTTGTCCCCTACTTTATTTTTTTCATTCTTATAAAATTTTTCACAATTATGTATTGTTTTTTTAAAAAGGGCCCCTCACAATTAAAAAGTTAAAAAAAAAATTTTCAAAGGTAAGGGCCCAATTACAAAAATTGTGTTTTTTTTCGGCCCGAAAGCTCCAAAACAAAAAAAATTTATTAAAAATTAAAAAAATTTTTTACTTCTTAATACCCCTTTCCTGATTTTAGGTTTTTGAAATCGGACTTGTTTGGTCTATTACGGCAGCCAAAAAATTTGATTTTTTTTTGGAAAATTGAAAACGTTTTTTTGTTCCCCAAATTGTGATATTAAGGAATAAATTTTTCGACTAGTGCCTTGAATCCCCCTTAACCATTTGCTGTATTTCAGGTACCAATAGAAAAATTTTTATTCAATTTTTGTTTCTCTTTTCCTGGGGGCGCTTGGCTTAAAAACCCCTTTATTACTAAAATAAATAAATCTAATTTTTTTTTAAATTTTTTTTTGCATTCTTTCCTTGGGCACAATTGAAAAAAACACAAAATATTTATTCGCATTTTTATGAAAAAAGTAGTAATTAAAAACAAATTAGTTCGTTATAATGTTAATGGCAATGCATTGTCGGGTCTTTTTTTTAGTTGTGGTCGTTTCAATTTTTGTTTATCGAGACAATTTTTCGTATGTCACCCAAAAGAACAAAACACAAAATTTTTGCAGTACCCAAATCTGAAAAAAATTTTAAGTTTGCGACTACTTTTCAGACAGGTAATACTTGAAGATTTTTCTTTTGGGAAAAAGTTGTTAAAAAATTGCGACAAAAATTTTTGAAAATCACTGTTTTTCAACGTTTTTCAAAAACCCCCCGAAAGAAAAATATGTTTTTCGAAAAATGTATCGGAAATAAAAGGGAAATTTTTTTGCAAAACCCCGATATCGCTTTTGCGATTTTGTTGGTTTTCCAAAAGCTTGCGAAAACCTATTGTTTTCTTCGTTTTTTTTTTTTTTTTTTTTTTTTTTATTTTTCCGTCTTTTTTTTGTGAAGGCAATAACAAAAAAGGAAACGCAATTCTGTTTTTTTTACCATTTTTGTCCAGGATCTGAATTTGATCCAACGTCGAAAATTTTTTATTTTTTTCTTAATTTGCCGCGGGGGGGGGCTTTTTTTAAAAGTGACAAAGGGCTAAAACTCTGTTATTTAAGTCCGATTGAAATGGGGGTTTTTTTTGATTGCTTCCTTGCAGTTATTAATAAAATATATATTTTAAAAAAGTTGGTATATAAATTTCGTGCTACAGGGGGTTAAAAGTTCAATTAAAAAAATTGAAAATGGGGTGGGGCTGCAAAAATTTATCCACTTTTTTCAGAAGGATGGAGAATTTTGGTTGCATATGACGAAAGACTATCCCAAAAATATATGGGTGGCATTTTGAGAAATCATGGTTTGTCCACTACGGGGCAAACAAAACCAAATTTTCGAAAAACAAATTTTAAAAGCAGTTTTAAAGGTTTTTTTCGCCCTACTTTATTTTTTATTCAATTTCACTTTTTTTTCCTGTTTGCGTTTTATAAAAAAAAAAAAACATAAAAAAAAAAAAAAAAATTTGAAAAGGTCAAGGTTATCCAAATTAGTTTTTTCTTATCGGCAAAAAATACTTCAAATCAAAAATATTTTATAAAAGTTTTTAAAAAAAGGGTTTTTGTTGTGGGGGAAACTTTCCCTTTGGGGGTTTTGTTTTTGGGGGAAAAACGAACTTTATTTGAAACAAATGACCAAAGCCAAAATTTGTTTTCCCCCTTAAAAAAAACCCAAAAAAAAAAATCCCCAAAGTTTTTCCCCCTTTTTTTTTTCCCGCTTTATTTTTTTTTTCAATCTTATCATTTTTTCCCTTTTATGCTTTTTTTTTCAAAAAAATAAAAAAAAAAGAAAAAAAAAAAACCCCCAATTTAAAAGGGCAAGGTCAAATACCAATTAAATTTTATTTTTTACGGCAAAAAATCCCCCCCAAAAAAAAATATTTTATAGAAAGTATATGAAAAAAAGTTTTTGTCCCCGTGAAGGGGAAAATTTTTTCCCTTGGGGGGTTTGTTTTTGAAAAAAGGGGCTTCATTTGGGTCCCCAAAAGACCAAGTCCCCAAAGGGTTTTATCCTCTTTTCCCCAAAAAAATTTTTTGTCCCCTTTTTTTTCCTCCTTTTTTTTCTGCTCCCGACCCCTTTTTTTTTTTTTCCAAAACTTTATCAAAATTTTTTTATGTTTTTTCATTTTTAAAAAAAAAAATAAATTCATAGAAAAAAAAAAAAAAACCTAATATTTCAAAGGGCAAGGTCCCCATACCAATTATTTTTATTTTTAACGGGGGCTAATAGCTTAAATTAAAAAATACTTTATAGAAATATATGTAGAAAAGTTTTGTCTGTGAAGAGATCTTTCCATTGGGTTTTTTTTTTTTTAAAAAACGGGCTTCATTTGATCAAATTTCCAAAATTTTCCCAAAAAAAAAAAAAATTTAAAAAAAAAAAAAACCTTTTTTTTCAAAAAATTTAAAAACATATTTTTTCTTTTTTTCAGCTCCCCCCCTTTATTTTTTTTTTTTAACTTCATCATTTTTTTTTTTGTTTAAAAAAAATTTTAAAAAAAAAAAAATAAACTCATGTAAAAAACGATGAAAAAACAAAGGTCCCAAAACTAAACCATTTTGTTATTTTTATGGCCCCAAAATTTTTTTCAAATCTAAAAAAAAATTTTTTTTAGAAATTTTTTAAAAAAACAAAAATTTTTTTTTTTGTTTTTGAGATCGTTTTTAATGGGGGTTTTTTTTTGAAGATCGGACTTCATTTCATCAATTTAAAAAAAATATTCGAATAAAATTAATAACAATCAATTATGGGCTGGGGGGGTTTAAACCATTTCTTTTTTTTATTTAAATTAAAACGAAAACCCAAAGCCCCCTTTTCGGTTTTTAAAAAATGGGGTTTTAAAATTTTTAAAGGGTTTCCCCAAAAAAAAAAACCCAACAAAATTTTGAACCCGGGGGCCCGGGGGGGGGCTGTGCAAAAAAAGTTTTCCCAACAAGCCTTTTCCCAAAAGGTTGGGGGCCCGGGTTTGGGACGGAAATTACAGGGATTCCCAGCCCAAAGAATTTTTAAAAATTTTCCCCTGAAAAGCGATTGAAAAAGCTTTTTTCCTTTAAATTTTTTTTTTTAAAAACCCCCTTTTTTTAACACGTTTTCTCCCCCCTTTATTAAAAATTTTTTTACTTCAGTTTCTGAATAAAATCCCCCCCGAAGGGGGAAAAAAAAAAAAATTTTAAACCCCTTATTGATTTAAAAAAGAAATCAAAAAAATTTGGGGGAAATATTTCCCCGCGAAAAAAAAAAGGGAAATCCAGGGCTTTTTATAGCCCCCAAAAAATTTTTAAAAAAATTCT
>CM037785.1:1336543-1386543 GCA_021229015.1 Solen grandis
AAGTACTGGTCCAACCCAGGAACCGTGGAGAGGGATTAGTATAAGTTGTAAGAACTTGTTTCCCAATCGATGTAAAATAAATAAGTTTAAATTAAAATGGGGATTGAATTATATTTTGTGGTGCAGTTGTTCAAACTTTAGAGAACTGACACTTAAATACAAGTTTGATTTAGTCTAGGCCTAGATCCACATTTTTGACACACTGTCAGATTATGTAAAGTGTCACCATATGTGTATTTTTTACTTAATAATGTGTAATGACACAAAATGTCAGTAATAGCATTGCATGTAATAGGCAGTAATGTATTTTTGCTATAACATGCTGGAAATTACTTTCCAGCTGCTGTTATTTATTATGAATTTTGCATAGCTGTGATATTTTAAATCTACTATTTATTTCATTCAGTTATATATTTATATATACCTTGTATAATACTATACACTTTATTGTATATTGTACTGAAATTGTTGGCTATGATATAGGTACATATATATCAGTTATTTCTGGAAATTTAACAAAAAATCAACAGAAAAAAAAAGTTTTAACTTTTATGTTTATTCAAAATTGATACTTTTTCAAGAAAGCATAACAATTTTTTTTAAATATTTTCTCCTCTTCTTCAATATATATACATGATATAATCTTATCTGCTTGTAGCTAAGGTGACAAATCACAACCTCCAAGTATTACTTAATGTCCATATTTCTAGAAATCATGAACGTCTTTTTGTTATGATTTATAGATAAGACTATTATACATTGTACCATTTACACAGTTTTATAGAAAAAAAGCCCTATAGAATTGAATGATCTGGTTTGTTGTTTATGACATGACCAAACAGCTGATGAGGGATCCCATTGCATTATAGACACGCATTTGATATCAAATTTTTGTCTTTATATATGTGTATTTATTTGTCTTGATTGGACTGTACAGATAAGTCTCTCTGGTGATGGCTTACTCAGTCAACAATGTTTCGGGAAACCTAAAACATCAGCCACTATAATCAACAACCACAGTGCCTATCTAAGCATAGGACCCTTATCTGAACCCAGGGTATACTGGCAAGAGGTGAAAAGTCCCTATACTAATAAGAAACCCTGCATCTGGTTTTAAGGAAATATATGATACTAATAACAAATATTTAATTGATTCCAATCAAATAGTCTTGTTTCAAGCATTGTTTCAAGCATAACTGAGTTATAGTCTTGTTTCCAATCAAATAGTCTTGTTTCAAGTAAACTAAGTCACAATGCAATTATGCAGGTTATTGTAATTGGATCAACAAACAATCGAGTTATTCTACATATTAAGTAGGTATCAGACTTAACACTGGTGACATATTACATCACCTCATCATATTGCTGAAGCTTATAAAAAAGAATTGGTAATAATAAAAAGGATGGAGTCTGTCACCTCTATCTGTTATGAATGTTCTTTTATATAAAAAAAAAAACAAGAATAAACTCAGAAAATTTCATTCTATAGCAGATATTATCAAAAGAAATTGTGTGCAACATGAACTCAATCTGATGATAAATTACTCCAACTGACAGGTTGCAATGGGACAAAACCAATGCTTGTTAAATGGGAGTACATATATATAGGGCTGACATTAGTTGTTATTCAATATGCATTTTTCCTAAACTGTTCTAAATTGTGCTTTTCGGTGTTCATAAAAGTACACCAGAGTTGAGTCAAATGACAAGAATGTTAACCCTTTCCCTCATAGAGGAAACCATGAAAAGACCTATGCGAACCACATAAAACCAGATCAGCCTGCGAGTAACTCGCAGGCTGATCAGGTTTTATGCTGTTCGCTGCTCCTCAGTGGTCTGGAAATGAGGATTTTGTAATTAAATTTGGTAAGGTTTAACTGTGGTTTTCTGCAGATCAGGCTTTATGTGGTACCTATTGAGTGTGTCAAAATGAGTCTATATGAGGGAAAGGGTTAAGACGGAGAGATGAAAAATTATTTGAGCAATTTCTTTTAGTACAAATAACATGTGACAGTTATATTACATCAAAAGCAAAGAAGTCATGTGACAAAATGAGGGATGATATCAACAACATAAGCAGCATCAACAATGAGTGTAGACAGTGGCATATAAAACAACCATAACATATCAATTAATTGAAATCGTGATTTAATAAATAACTTCAGTGCTTACTGCTTTACATTACAAATAAACATCAAGAAATGATACAGATAGCACTTCGTATCAACAATTGTAAGACAAACTTTCCTTTGCAAATAAAATGTACATTAACCCTTTACTTCATATAGACTCATTTTCACACAAAGACACAGAGCAGACCCAGATCAGACAGCTCCTATAAGAGCTATCTGATCAGGGTCTCCTGTTTGCTCATACGATATTGTAGACCAGTTTCTACACAGTCTGTGTGGCAAAGAAAAATTCATGATTTCATATGCCAGTTAAAGTTAATTGATATTCATCAAGTCATAAATGTGTACATGAATAATTACGAGGTCAAAGGTTAAGCTCTTATTGACCTCTTCAGCTTACAGTCATGTATACATCTGAAGTTGTGAATCTCATCCCTACAGGGGGATGATAACCTTTCTAAACTTTCCTAGGCAGTAAGCACTGGTCCCTAAGTTAAGGAACCGCTTAACCCTTTCCCTCATATAGACTCATTTTGACGCACTCAATAGGTACCACATAAAGCCTGATCTGCAGAAAACCACAGTTAAACCTTACCAAATTTAATTACAAAATCCTCATTTCCAGACCACTGAGGAGCAGCGAACAGCATAAAACCTGATCAGCCTGCGAGTAACTCGCAGGCTGATCTGGTTTTATGCTGTTCGCATAGGTCTTTTCATGGTTTCCTCTATGAGGGAAAGGGTTAAAGGGATCATATAGAAGTTGAAAAAAATGTGGAAGAATAGTGTTTTGATTTATGACAGGCAGCAGTGGGAATCACACCATACCCTCTCTCAGATTGCCATATCCTTAACAAACTGAGCTACTGGATATCAGTACCTTTAAATGATAAGAGTATTCTCTGGAACACATGTGTCACCTGATGAAGTGTGACAGAAAAGTGTGATGGACAGACAGACGACGGAAAGTTGTCCCTATGTGTCACCTCTGCTTACAGCAGGTGACACAAAAACTAACAGTTAACACTGAAATACCTTTTAAGTGTGAGGATATCCATCATTATCAAAAAGGCAAATATAGTGCTAAAGAGATAAATACACACACATTCAGGACTCCCCTATCACTGGTTTACCAGATGGAAACAATCATTCTGTTCAGTGTATCAGGATGAAAAATTGTCTCTCATTTGGACATAATTATTAGGAAGTCTCTTCACATGCCTGTCTCTGTCTTTATCTACACTAGCATCTCCAACTGCAGAAGTTTTATCTGGGTTATACAATGTCACTGCTTTCTCACATTTCTTTTCAAGTATATCACCATCATTTTCTATCAGAGGTGACTCTTTGTCAACATCTAGTTCAACAATACTAACACCAGTCTTGCTCTGTTCTTTCTCCCCCCTTTTCTCCTCTGTGATTTTGCGATGCTTCTGAAGCAATGAGAAAGCCCACTGCAAGTCATCTTCCCACAAGTCCCTGTCAGCTGGATTCAGATGTACTGCACGTGAAAAACTCAGCACCGCCTGGAATAGACACAACTTGATCTGAATGACTCCTTTGTAAAAAGAAGTTTATTCTAATAAAATTGGATACCTGTTTTATACAAGAGGGCCAAGATAACCCTGAATAGCTTACCTGAGAAACATTGCCTTCATTGCCAATTATTGTATTATAAGTCATACTGAATACATAATCCATGCAGAAGTACAGCAAGATCTTCTAAATTTCACACAAAAATCTACCTGCCATCCAAATTTTGAAGGTTATAGCTCTAATAAGTCTATATAAAATTGAGGCTAATTTTGACCCAAGGGCTATAATTTCTACAAATTTAGTTGAGGTCTACTAAGCCATGTTACACACCAAAAAATATTAAACTCCAGGTCTTGTGGTTTCTGACAAGAAGATTTTTCTAGTTTTTCTATATAAAATCAAGTGACCTCAGGTAAGCTAAAATAATAAATCAGAAAGCATCATACAGCGATATTTAGTATTTATAAAGAATTTCTTTATTATATATTAATCTTATTTGCTCTTAAGATTTCAGAATTGTAATGGCGCAGAATTTTAATTTAGACTGGAAAAATCTCAATTTTGTTGCAACTCATTTCTTTTTACATTTACATCAATAAAATCACATTTTTAAAAAGCTTTGAGAAATATGGATTGGGGCTTTTTATGTTAAAGAGAAATTACTATACAAGAGCTCTCTGTAAGACAACATGCTTGACATTTTAAGTATTTGGCCAAAAAAAACAAAAAAACAAGAGTGCCAAGATGGCCCTGTGTCGCTCACCTGAGTAAGATTGCTGTGTTAAGCATGATTATAAAAACAAGAGGGCCAAGATGGCCCTAAAGACGCTCACCTGAGGACATTTGTGCTGACCAAGTTTGAGGAAGATTGAATCAAAATTGTGGCCTCCAGTGTGTAAACAAGGTTTTTCTAAGATTTGACCTACTGACCTACTTTTCAATCGCTTTTTAGGTCTGTTAGATTAATGATCTTCGATAATTCGTTGAAATTTCTGAAGAGAATCGTATACCTACCAAACTGAAACCGGAAATGGAGGGCTGAATAGTTTCCTAATTTTTCATTGGTTAATAATATTATAACCTAAAACGACCGAATGTGTTTTTATTACCAACAATACGATTATCTGTACTTTCATATCTTTCTTAAAGAAAACCTTTATTTAATATACAATTGACACAATATATTCTCTTAGTCTTTTTATCATTTTATTTAATCGTAGATACTGATTTTAATATAAAACATATATCAAGTATGTAATTTAAAGTAAAAAGTGATTCAATCAAGGGCCAAATTTTAACCATTAATTGGGTACGGCCACTAGACAATATTTCACATCAAATCTATAGATTAAGCTCTAGGTCTTTTCCTATGTAACTCTATGTGAAACAAGTGACCACTGGTGCAGGGTCATTTATCACCATGCTAATACCAAATATCTAAGCTCTGGGCCTTATGGATTTACAGAGGAAGATTTTTTAAATTTTCCTATATAACTCTATGTAAAACAAGTGACCCCTGGTGCGGGGGCATTTATCACCTAGGGCTATGATTTGAACAATCTTGGTAATGAACCATTAGATGATGCTACATACCAAATATCTAAGCTCTGGGCCTTATGGATTTACAGAAGAAGATTTTTTAAGATTTTCCTATATAACTCTATGTAAAACAAGTGACCCTGGTGCGGGGGCATTTATCACCATAGGGCTATGATTTGAACAATCTTGGTAATGAACCATTAGATGATGCTACATACCAAATATCTAAGCTCTGGGCCTTATGGATTTACAGAAGAAGATTTTTTAAGATTTTCCTATATAACTCTATGTAAAACAAGTGACCCCTGGTGCGGGGGCATTTATCACCATAGGGCTATGATTTGAACAATCTTGGTAATGGCCCATAAGATGATGCTACATACCAAATATCTAAGCTCTAGGCCTTGCAGTTTTGCAGAAGAAGATTTTCAAAGTTTGAGTTTTTAAAATCTATTTTTAGCTCCTGTGACCTACTTTTTCAACCAATCTGAATAATTTGTACAACTTTGATAGAAGGCATCATAAGGATGATTCCTGTGAAGATTGGTCAAAATCCCTTCAGTGGTTCAGGAGGAGATGTTCTTTAAAGCAAATTGTTGACGACGGACGGACGCACGCACGCACGGACGACGGACAAAAGGTGATCACAATAGCTCACCTTGAGCACTTCGTGCTCAGGTGAGCTAAAAATGTGGCTTCTAAAGTGTTTTGACATTTGACTAAGTGACCTAGATTTTGATCCTACCGAAATTTACACTCATCTGGGATTCCATGCAGCGATCATTTTTATTAAGTACATGTGACCCATTTTCTAACTCATCCAAGATTTTATGAAGATTGGGCTAAAACTGTGGCCTCTAAAGTGTTCACAAGATTTTTCTAAGATTTGACCTGGTGGCCTAGTTTTTGACCCCATGTGACCCAATTTCGAACTCATCCGAGATATTATGTAGACAAACATCCTGACCAAGTTTCATGAAGATTGGGCCAAAACTGTAGCTTCTATAGTGTTCACAAGCAATTGTTGATGACGCACAACGGACAAAAGGCAGTCACAAAAGCTCACCCTGAGCACAAGTGCTCAGGTGAGCTAAATAACTTTTGCAATGAAAAGCATAACAAGAATCTCTGTACTTTTAAAAGATTAACAAGGGCAATAAACAGGTATTCCAAACTGATACCTAAAAGGGTGTGGTGAAAGAGTGAGGTGATATGAAAAATTTAACAGATTCTAATTCATGACAGAGTTTGTATTTGCCTACAGGTGGAGGTGATAGTGACATGTCTTAAACAGGTATTGCAAGTTTCAAAGTAATACCTTACAAGGTTCTGTGAAAAAGTAAGGTCGTAGGAAAAACTTAACCAGAAAACTTAAGCAATGCATTACGCCAACACGCGAGTAAGTTAAATAGCTCCCTTTATTCTACAAATAGTCGAGCTAAAAATGAACACAGTGTTAAAATGTCTCCTTTCTATATATTAAAGTGGGGTAATTCTGCTACAGATGAGATATAACAAGACATAATAAATACCACAACAGAATATCACACACAATTTGAGATTCAAATAAATGCCACTATGACTGTGATTCAGTGAAGTGTTTCAAATCATTGCCATATAATCAACACTGTGAGGCTCGGAAACTTACCATCCTGACTTTCCCCAAGCCCCAGCAGAGCCCTGCCCAGGGTCTGATGAGCCACCCACCACGTGGGGGCATACTCTACAGCCTTACGAGCACTGGCCACCGCAGGGAACACCTCACCTAGCTCCATCAGGGCCTGTGGTTAATATTGAGATAAGTTACATACATCATGAGGAAATTAGGTTATACTTCAATCATAACATTTACATAATTATGAAATAAGTTTAATCACACAAAAATGATTTGTCTTTTTTTCATACAATGATACATAAATCAAAGGATCTGTTCACATCTTTCAATCAATACTCACACAAAAGACTCAATATACACAATTTATGTATGGAACTTGTTGATATAAATAATACAACAAGAAGTGTTCCTTGGAACACATGTGTCACCTACTGAAAGAAGCACGGTGGAAAAAGTGACAGACAGACAATGGATAAGTGATCCCTATGTGTCACTTCTGCTTACAGTAGATGACACAAAAACTGTATCTTAAAAAAACAAGAGGGCCATGATGGCCCTGAATCGCTCACCTGAGTACCATTGCTTCAACTGATGTCAAGGTTTTTAAACAGACAAGGATTCTGATATAACTTAATCTAAAACATTTTACCCCTGACAATACTACACACCAAATATCTAAGCAATGGGCTATATGGTTTCAGAGAAGACTTGGGCGCAGGGTCATTTATCACCGTAGGGCCAAGACTTTGAAAATCTTTGTAATGAACCATTAGATGCTACTACATACCAAAAATCTTAGCTCTAGGCCTTATTGATTCATAGAAGAAGATTTTTTTAAGATTTTCCTATTTAACTCTATGTAAAACAAGTGACCCCAGGTGTGGGGTCATTTATCACCATAGGGCTATGATTTGTACAATCTTGGTAGTGGCCCATAAGATGATGCTTCATACCAAATATCTAAGCTCTAGGCCTTATGCATTCATGGAAGAAGATTTTTTAAGATTTTCCTATATAACTCTATGTAAAACAAGTGACCCCTGGTGCGGGGGCATTTATCACCATAGGGCTATGATTTGTACAATCTTGGTAGTGGCCCATAAGATGATGCTACATACCAAATATCTAAGCTCTAGGCCTTATGGATTCATAGAAGAAGATTTTTTAAGATTTTGCTATATAACTCTATGTAAAACAAGTGACCCCTGGTGCGGGGGCATTTATCACCATAGGGCTATGATTTGTACAATCTTGGTAGTGGCCCATAAGATGATGCTACATACCAAATATCTAAGCTCTAGGCCTTATGGATTCATAGAAGAAGATTTTTTAAGATTTTTCTATATAACTCTTAAAAGACCCCTGGTGCGGGGGCATTTATCACCATAGGGCTATGATTTGTACAATCTTGGTAGTGGCCCATAAGATGATGCTACATACCAAAAATCAAAAGGTTAGGCCTTGTGGTTTCGGAGAAGAAGATTTTTTCAAGTTTTTCCTATATTAGCCTATGTGAAATCAAGTGACCCCTGGGGCGGGGCCAATTTTGACCCCAGGGTCATAATTTGTACAATCCTGGTAGAGAGTCATAAGATCATGCTACATACCAAAAATCAAAAGGCTAGGCCTTGTGGTTTCAGAGAAGAAGATTTTTTAAATTTTCATTTTTAAAATCTATTTTTAGCTCCTGTGACCTAATTATGCGATGGACCAGAACCATTTATACAACTTTAGTAGAGCTTCATCCAAGGAACATTCCTGCAAAATATTTTTCAAATTGGCCAAGCCGTTTAGGAGGAGATGTTGTTTGAAGCAATTGTTGACGCCGGACGCACGCACGCACGCACGGACGACGGACGACGGACAAAAGGCGATCAGAAAAGCTCACCTTGAGCACGTTGTGCTCATGTGAGCTAATAAAACATATATCAAGTATGTAATTTAAAGTAAAAAGTGATTCAATCAAGGGCCAAATTTTAACCATTATCTAGTCATAATCTCTCAAACTAGTAATATTGCAAAATATTTTTTTTTATGATTGGTCTATATGAATTATGTGGGTACGGACCACTAGACAATATTTCACATCAAATCTATAGATTAAGCTCTAGGTCTTTTCCTATATAACTCTATGTAAAACAAGTGACCCCTGGTGTGGGGGCATTTATCACCATAGGGCTATGATTTGAACAATCTTGGTAATGAACCATTAGATGATGCTACATACCAAATATCTAAGCTCTGGGCCTTATGGATTTACAGAAGAAGATTTTTTAAGATTTTCCTATATAACTCTATGTAAAACAAGTGACCCTGGTGCGGGGGCATTTATCACCATAGGGCTATGATTTGAACAATCTTGGTAATGAACCATTAGATGATGCTACATACCAAATATCTAAGCTCTGGGCCTTATGGATTCACAGTAGAAGATTTTTTAAGATTTTCCTATATAACTCTATGTAAAACAAGTGACCCCTGGTGCGGGGTCATTTATCACCATAGGGCTATGATTTGTACAATCTTGGTAGTGGCCCATAAGATGATGCTACATACCAAATATCTAAGCTCTAGGCCTTATGGATTCATAGAAGAAGATTTTTTAAGATTTTCCTATATAACTCTATGTAAAACAAGTGACCCCTGGTGCGGGGTCATTTATCACCATAGGGCTATGATTTGTACAATCTTGGTAGTGGCCCATAAGATGATGCTTCATACCAAATATCTAAGCTCTAGGCCTTATGGATTCATAGAAGAAGATTTTTTAAGATTTTCCTATATAACTCTATGTAAAACAAGTGACCCCTGGTGCGGGGGCATTTATCACCATAGGGCTATGATTTGTACAATCTTGGTAGTGGCCCATAAGATGATGCTACATACCAAATATCTAAACTCTAGGCCTTGTGGTTTCTGAGAAGAAGATTTTTTCAAGTTTTTCCTATATTAGCCTATGTGAAATCAAGTGACCCCTGGGGCGGGGCCAATTTTGACCCCAGGGTCATAATTTGTACAATCCTGGTAGAGAGTCATAAGATCATGCTACATACCAACTAGAACTGTGTCCAAAGGACACGGATGCCCCCACTGTGCAGATGTGCTCGTAAACAAGAGCAGCTTCATTTAATGTCTACAAAATTCTGTTCTTATTATAGCGTTTCAGTTGAAATTTCCTCAATTATGTATTAATGATAAAAAGTTACCTAACTCTTGAGGCATCATATTTGGTTTCTTTACAGATGGAATACAATATTAGTGTCTGAATAAAACAAAACTTTGAAACACATGTCTGGTCTCCTAAAACTGCAGGAACACAATGCTGTGATCAGAGAAATATGTTGGGTATACAGTTACTTTTGGCTGTGGCAACTCATCTTTTACATAGACAAGATCAATAATAGATCCACTTAAGTGTGTTGGTAATGTCACACACTGGCGATAATTAAGCAGAGATTCAGATAGTCTTCTGTACCAAACTGAATCAACGTTGATGTTGAAATCACCTAGGATTATGTCAGGTTGCGTATCGTATACTGTGCTGGTAAGATCTGTACATTGTCCATCTACACATTAAGGTTATTCATCACTGGAAGTTTAAGCAAAATCTGCCATCTGGTTTAAGAGGAGTTGCTTTCACAAAATTTCTATATGGTATATAGTGAAAAAATCAACAAAGGGCCATAATTCTGTTAAATTTGGTCGCCACGAAAAATTCCTTCCTTTACTTCCATCTACACATTAAGGTTGTTCATCCCTGGAAGTTTAAGCAAAATCTGCCATCCGGTTGAAGAGGAGTTGCGTTCACAAAATTTCTATATGGTATATAGTGAAAAAATCAACAAAGGGCCATATTTCTGTTAAATTTGTTGCCACGAAAAATTCCTTTCTTTACTACCATCTACACATTAAGGTTGTTCATCCCTGGAAGTTTAAGCAAAATCTGCCATCCGGTTGAAGAGGAGTTGCGTTCACAAAATTTCTATATGGTATATAGTGAACAAATCAACAAAGGGCCATAATTCTGTTAAATTTGGTCGCCGCGAAAATTCCTTTCTTTACTACCATCTACACATTAAGGTTGTTCATCCCTGGAAGTTTAAGCAAAATCTGCCATCCGGTTTAAGAGGAGTTGCGTTCACAAGATTTCGGGACGTACGGACGGACTGACGGACTGACGGACTGATGGACTGACGGACGGATGGACAAGTGCAACGCTATATGCACCCCACTTTGTGGGGGCATAAAAATCAAAAGGCTAGGCCTTGTGGTTTCAGAGAAGAAGATTTTTTAAATTTTCATTTTTAAAATCTATTTTTAGCTCCTGTGACCTAATTATGCGATGGACCAGAACCATTTATACAACTTTAGTAGAGCTTCATCCAAGGAACATTCCTGCAAAATATTTTTCAAATTGGCCAAGCCGTTTAGGAGGAGATGTTGTTTGAAGCAATTGTTGACGCCGGACGCACGCACGCACGCACGGACGACGGACGACGGACGCCGGACAAAAGGCGATCAGAAAAGCTCACCTTGAGCACGTTGTGCTCATGTGAGCTAAAAATGGGAAAAACTTATACATGTACATCTTTACTGTAAAACAGATAAATACAAGATGATTGTCATATGAGGTAACAGATCACATGAAAATCAGGGAGGGATACATTTCATTCTCTTACCTGGGACTTCATCTCATGTATTTTTTCATCACAGGGTGTGTACAGCAAAGCTTCGTCCCATTTCTTCAAGGCTTCCCAATATCTGAAAAATGGCAAAGAATTTGATGGTAGTTCATATTTTTGTTTATCTTGTGTTTCACTAACACTTATAGCTAAACACTTACATGTTACACCTCAACAAGGAATAACCCTTTATCTCATAAATATTCATGAAAAAAAAGTATGATTCATGGATATCAATTTACTGAAATTTTAAAGGTATATAGAGCAATTGATTTTTCTTTATCATGCATACAAACTGTGTAAATCTGAGTGAGCTGGAATATTTTGAGCAAGAATGAGACCCAGATCAGATAATTCCTTCCAGGAACAATCTGATTGAGTATGTTCTGTTTGTGAAGGTGTCAAAACACATCTACAGGAGGTAAAGGGTTTTAAAGCAATGGCCATCTATAAATAATTAAGATAGTGACTAACCTCCAGTGTAAGATGATGAGATGGAAAGATTGGGTTACAATAGTCAGAATTAGGACTTGGGTAAAATGAGAGCAGTCAGTAAGTTTGAGGACAGTCAAACAATTTACATTACAGAATACCACAAGAAGTGTTCCTTGGAACAAGTGTGTCAACTGCTGAAAAAAGCCAAGTTTGAAGGAAAAAGTGTGACACACAGTCGACAGAGAAGTAATCCCTATATGTCACCTCTACTTACAGTAGGTGACACAAAAAAAGTTATATCCTCACTAAACAGGTTTATAGTGTTATCTTCAGATCCTCTATATAATGAGTATAAAATTTCATCAGTCTGCAATATACGAGGGGTTATCCAAATATACGTGGACTTTTTACGTAGCATGAAAACCATTTGGAATATCAGCCTGAAAGTTTGATCAGTTGGTTTGGAACGTAAAATCAAAAAAACTCTGAAATTCTTGTGAATATATCTTTATACATATATGGTTTACAATAACACATTATTGTGCTTCTGGCGCAGTCAATAAATACAATATTAATTTTTTTTTTTCAAAATTAGAAATGTCAATCATAACAATGAGATGCCCTCCTGTTATTTACCGTTTCTCAAAATAATCATTACCAGCTTCCATACATCGCGTGTGGCAGTTAACCAAGTGCTCATACACGTTAGAGAACCACGTCCTGCAAAGGCTTGAAAGAATCTGTTATGTACAGTTGATCAATTCAGTAACTGACTTTAACAGTTTACCCCGCAACTTGTCTTTCAACTTCCAGTCAAAATTATATTATTATCTTATAATTAATTTATTATTATGATTACTATTATTGATATTTTTATAACAATAATAGCTAAGTCCATAGGAGTAAGGTTCTGGGAATACAGAGGATGGGATACTGTCCCTACCTCCATCAACGACAATTTGAGGCACATGTCGGGGGCTGTGTGCACAGGAGAGTTGTCCTCATGAAGCGAAAAGTGACTGATTGTAGGTCAAAGCCTCCTCTTGTCCAATGCACAGACGAGATCACTTCTATCTAGGTTTGCGGTGATGTCAGTGATTATCATTCTCCGCCCTTGCCCTGTGTCTACTTGCAGATCTTCTCGTCCCGGACGAATATATTGTGCCATTTTAATACAAAATATTTTGAAACAGCCTGCCTTTGGTTGGCTTTCCTCTTTTTTTTCATGTGTCTGAGTTGATGTCATGCTGAGATTATCATATGGTAGAACATGATAATGGCGCAATTTTCAATTTTCACTGTGTCTGTCAGTTCCGTATGTTTTCACTATACCACATTATTGTTAAGGTATGGTTTCATCGTACATTCACGAAAATTAAAACACAAGAGGGCCATGATGGCCCTGGATCGCTCACCTGGTATCATTAGGCTATGTAAAATCAAGTGAACCCTGGGGTGGGGCCAATTTTGACCCCAGGGTCATGATTTGAACAAAGTTGGTAAGAATCGACTAGACAATGCTACACACCAAATATCTAAACTCTATGCTTTGTGGTGTCTGAGAAGAAGATTTTTCAAGTTTTTTTCCTATTAGCCTATGTTAAAGCAAGTGACCCCTGGGGCGGGGCCAATTTTGACCCCAGGGTCATAATTTGAACAATCTTGGTAGAGAGTCATAAGATCATGCTACATATTAAAAATCAAAAGGCTAGGCCTTGTGGTTTCAGAGAAGAAGATTTTTCAAGTTTTTTCTATATAGCCTATGTAAAATCAGGTGACCCCTTGGTGGGACCAAATTTGATCCCAGGGCCATGATTTGAACAAACTTGGTTGTGATCTACTAGACAATGCTGCACACCAAATATCTAAACCCCAGGCCTTGTGGTTTCTGAGAAGAAGATTTTTCAAGTTTTTCCTATATTAGCCTATGTTAAATCAAGTGACCCCTGGGGCGGGGCCAATTTTGACCCCAGGGTCATGATTTGAACAAACTTGGTAGAGATCAACTAGACAATGCTACACACCAAATATCTTAACTCTATGCCTTGTGGTTTCTGAGAAGAAGATTTTTCAAGTTTTTTTCCTATATCAATTATCAGCCTTTGTTAAATCAAGTGACCCCTGGGGCGGGGCCAATTTTGACCCCAGGGTCATAATTTTAACAATCTTGGTAGAGAGTCATAAGACCATGCTACATACCAAATATCTAAACTCGAGGCCTTGTGGTTTAAAGATTTTTCAAGTTTTTTTTATATAGCCTGTAAAATCAAGTGACCCCTGGGGCGGGGCCAATTTTGACCCCAGGGTCATGATTTGAACAAACTTGGTAGAGATCAACTAGACAATGCTACACACCAAATATCTTAACTCTATGACTTGTGGTTTCTGAGAAGAAGATTTTTCAAGTTTTTTTCCTATAACAGCCTCTATGTAAAATCAAGTGACCCCTGGGGCGGGGCCAATTTTGACCCCAGGGTCATGATTTGAACAAACTTGGTAGAGATCAATAGACAATGCTACACACCAAATATCTTAACTTAGCCTTGTGGTTTCTGAGAAGAAGATTTTTCAAGTTTTTTTCTATATTAGCTTATGTAAAATCAAGTGACCCCTGGGGCGGGGCCAATTTTGACCCCAGGGTCATGATTTGAACAAACTTGGTTGTGATCCACTAGACAATGCTACACACCAAATATCTTAACTCCATGCCTTGTGGTTTTTGAGAAGAAGATTTTTCAAGTTTTTTTCTTTATTAGCCTATGTTAAATCAAGTGACCCCTGGGGAAAGGCCAATTTTGACCCCAGGGTCATAATTTGAACAATCTTGGTAGAGGGTCATAAGATCATGCTACATACCAAATATCTTAACTCCGTGCCTTGTGGTTTCTGAGAAGAAGATTTTTCAAGTTTTTTTTCTATATTAGCCTATGTTAAATCAAGTGACCCCTGGGGCGGGGCCAATTTTGACCCCAGGGTCATAATTTTAACAATATTGGTAGAGGGTCATAAGATCTTGCTACATACCAAAAATCAAAAGGCTAGGCCTTGTGGTTTCGGAGAAGAAGATTTTTTAAATTTTCATTTTTAAAATCTATTTTTAGCTCCTGTGACCTACTTATTCACCCAATCAAAATAATTTGAACAACTTTGATAGAGGTCATGATAAGGATGATTCCTGTGAAGTTTGGTCAAAATCCATCCAGTGGTTTAGGAGGAGAAGTTGTTTAAAGGAAAAGTTGACGCAAGACTCATGCACGGACGGACGGACGCCGGACGCCGGACAAAAGGCGATCACAAAAGCTCACCATGAGCACGTTGTGCTCAGGTGAGCTAATAAAAGAAAACAACTAACGTATTTGATGTAACTGAACAAATTGACGTTGTTTTGCAAAATTTGTCAACAAATTTAAGTTTTATAGTGAATTTGAATTTTAGTTTTAATTTTTAGGTTGCGCCACTTAGCACTTATATATACATTTTCATAAAACAATAAAAACACTATTTATTACCATATCACATTTTAACTTGAAACATGTTCTGAGAATACATTAAAATAAGCATTAAAAATCATTATGATTGACATTAACGTTAAAAAGATATTTAGAAAGTCCACCTATTTTTTGGATAACCCCTTGTACTTACAGTATAATTTGTGTAGGTCATTCCCTTGACAGAACTACATGTATGTGATAAATGATTAAGAAATACCCACCTTTCTGACCCAGCCAGCACTGTTCCATCTTGGACAAGCCGTTTAGCCTTGGCTTGGCTATCCTCCAGTCCAATCACATGGCTGCGCTTCTTGACTGGTGCCAGTGTCAGCCAGTCTACTTCACCACTGGCCACCATTGGGTCATCCTCATCAGCAGCTTCTTCCTCAAAGGCAGATGAAACTGCTTTAGAAACCTGACCACCAATTTTCCTCTTCCAACCAAACTTCTGCATTTTCAGTCAAGTCTTTAAAGTACATTACAGTTAAATCAAATTGAGAATCATAAAGTTGTTGAAACTTTAACATTGAATATCTATATGATTTTATTAAAGTTTAGTTACTCCATTTAAACACTATCTAACTAATAAGACCATTTTGGTGACAGGGGCATTCTAACTTAAGAACATATTTACTTGTTATCATAAATTGTGGATGATGTGAATTGTGGCTGATGTAAATCTCAGATAATATGAACCAAAACAGATTTGCACCCTGGGAGATGTAGCCAGAGTAAATGTAAACTGAATGTGCAAACCTACAAGATTAAGTAACATGCAAAACTAGAAGTTGAGAAAGAGCTTAAAAAAAAGACACAGCAAAATGTCTTTGTTTTATTTGGAAAACACCTGAATCTAACAAATTTTGAAATATCAATTTCATTTTCACATTGGTACAACAAAGCCTTAACTAGTATTAGAACTGCTCGACAGTTCTAATTATACTATGTAGTTATAGGTATATTTGTGAACGTCTGTACATTTAAATTATTGCATTTTTACTAAATTGTTCAATTTGTTTTAGTTTTTGTTGCTGCAACACATTGTATGGCAGCCATGTGTGCCATTCATTTTAACATTTTTATATTTTGCATGTTCAGTAACGTTGCCACCCTGCATACAGTTTGACGTCACTTCCGCTGAAATGTTGTTTAATTAGAACATTGTATTTGAAAAACATAAGAGGTTGGGATAAGACCAAAGTTTGGTAATTTTTGTTTTATTAATTTACTTTAATTACATGTATTAGCATGTATTTTCATTAATTGCACATTATCATAAAAGTGATTAATTTTATATCATTATAATGATTTTATTTGCAAGATAATCATTTTTAAACTTTAATTGTTTATATATACATTAATTGGAAATGTTTGGTTATCCACTGCTTACTGTTTGTTTGTGATATATGACTGATCGTTAATTAATTAATGTGTGTGATTGTTATTACATGATTGCTAATTATTTTACAGAAAATCATGATATGCCTGATGATCGCAGCACATAAAATATGAAAAATAAAAAGATGTCCAAGCATTCTCAATTAATTTCCCCCACCCCTCTATAAGCTTGGGTTCAAAGACTTGATAATTCATCCATTGATATAGCCCCAAACAGATTTGTAACAGAAGTGCCCAGATTTCCAAAACTATTTATGCAAGTCCCTTCAACTTACTAAAGCACTACAGAGCGAGTGAGCATACTATTCATTAATGTGTAGCATATCATAATGCAAACTAGGGTTCACATGAATGTATCCTACAAACAGTTTAAATCGTTTTGATTTAGGGTGTATGTGACAGTTTGCTTCATTTTCAATATAGACAAAGAAGGAAAATTTAAACTGTTCAATAGATTTTTTTAAACTTTGCATGATTATAGAGATTCATATTAGAAACATTTTATGAAAAAAAATTGGGGTATCACCATCTTACTTTAAACTCAAAAAGTAGGACAGTGACCCCATTTTTTTTTTTTTTTCATAAAAATGTTTCTTATATGATTCTCTATAATCATGCAAAGTTTAAAAAAAATTTATTGAACAGTTTAAATTTCCTTCTTTGTCTATATAGAAAATGTAGCAAACTGTCACATACACCCTTAAAAGGTTCACATTAACCCTGGTACACATCCTCTGTCACCCATTACGTCTACAAAGGCCAAACTGGTCATGATTTTCATTTAAAAAGAATGTATTTCTGAATCCTTTATAAAACACTGGGTTTTACACACTGGAAAGTATTTAAGAATGTAGATTTAGTGATACCATAACACATAAACTTTTTGGGCGAAAGGCCAAACTTTAAAGAAAAATCACGAGCATTGGATTTTTATCAGCTCTACAGAATTCAACTGGGTAAGTCCAAGCACTGAAATGTTAATTTAGATTTAGCCGATTTCGCGAAAACTAATTACATAAGTAATATGTTATTTGCTATTACTACTTTCGGTTAAACCATGCCTTTTTGCATGTACAAAACAAAATATCACATTATTTTATGTATAAAGATTTTCATGGGACATAAGTTCATTACAGAAAATACGCAATTTGTTTAATATAGAAAATGCTGTGTCGAACTTTATACAATCGTCGCCATCTTTGTTTACGTATGTTAAATTAGTTTTGATTGGTCGGTATTTTATTACGACGAATATGATTGGTTAAATAAACATTATATGTTTAAAAGCAGTTTCAAATTGCTGGATGACAGTAATGAAGAGGTCGGTTTAAATCAACAAGAAAGACCGATTGGTTTTTGTTGAAAGGTATCGCATAATGTATATTTAAAGGTAGTGTTAATAAGTTACTGAATTATGCTTGTGGCTGTTCAGATTTCATGCAATTTCCTACTTGTACCCTCCCTGAATTTTGTGCATGCTGTTTAAAAGGCATTCAAAAAAAAAAAAGCCTTGAAAAATAACCTACAAAAGTAGATCAACTTTCTGAGTCTCATTTCCATCGTATAAAGCCTAGTATTGGGATCTACAAGTAAGAAAGGAGATCAGATTCCTTTTTTTTTTTTCTGACTAAACTCCAGTCATAATAATTTTGGGAAGTGGACCTCAGACAAGATTATTTTACCACCAGTTTTTAAATTAAACTTCGTCCAAATGCTTGATTATTGCAATCCTTAAAAACAGCAAATAAGTAACCATAGGTAAGTCAGCTTTGTAAACATGCAGGAGTAATTTTTCTCTCAATTTATTATTATTCTTTTTCAGGTGTAACTCTTATATCTGTGCAGGATGGATCTTGGAACAATTACCTGTACAGTTTCTGTAGAAGAACTATCAGTCAAAGGGGAAACATTGAAGAAAGTACTTCACAAAAATCTCCAGTTGACACTTGGCAGAAATGAATTTCGAGATGTAATTCTGTGTATAAACTATCCAAAGAGAAGAGAAGTCAAATATATCCTTAGAGATATTCTAGTCCATAAGAAATTTGTTAAAGATGGAAAAGCAACAATAAAATTACTTAATGACAGAGTCCAGCTCATGCTTTCTAATTGTGCACCTGATAAACTCATCATGTTTTTGAAGACCATGTCAACCAAATTTGAGTGCCTCAAAAAGAAAGGTTTTGTGCCAGACCGTATAAAATGGAAGTCTGAGCTGCAGAGAACTTTCCAAGAAATAAGCCCATTAACAATGAGAGACCTGAAAGAGGCAAATGAAGCCAAAGCCAAGCTTGCTGAATCTGATCTGATCACTCCTAAAGGCAAAAGGAAAAGGGTGGATGATGACAAAGAAAATGAGAAACCAGTTGGAGTGAAGATGGCAAGAAAACTCCTTGGTGACAGTAGTGGTGGGTATACAAAATTTAAAGTTTTGACAGATTGTAACCATAATAATGTGGTATTCGATTTGAAACAAATGAATCTGTAACTATTTCTATGAAATTTATATATTTATACAGTATAAATATACATTTCATAGAAATAATTTCAGAATTAGTACAGTTACTGATCTTTAGATATTATTTAGACATATAAGGAAAATTACAAGAACATTGATTATTTGTACATGCATTTTTATTGCTATTTCATAATACTACTGTAAATAGATATTCATATGCAAAATTGTATGTGTGATCAGCCTCTAGTCTAGCCATTAAATGATTTCACCATGCTTACCTTAGTTTCTTAATGTCTTAATTTTTTGTTTATCTCTCTGGCTTTTTACTTAATCCTTACAATGCTAAATTTCTTAATTTGACTTGTTCATTCTTCTTTTCGGACTGCACCTATTAGTTGATTATACTACAGGGGTGCTTGCTGAAAATTTATTGACTTAATAGCAAACAGTGCAAACCACAGATGCGCAGGCCAATCTTGGTCTGCATTGGTCATAAAACTGTGAGTAACAATTGCCCACAGCATTGTAAGGGTTAATCAAAGCAGCAGAACCAGAGCCTTCTCATTCTTGGCTTGTGTAATGTGCGGATTTGTGTACTGAACCAATTAATTTAATAATTCTATATATCAGGACCTGCAAAAGATGTAACCGTGCTGAACCCTGTAAAGTTGACCAAGGAACAGAACCATGTTCTGGAGATGGTGAAAAGTGGGCGCAACATTTTCTTTACAGGCAGTGCAGGCACTGGCAAGTCTTTCCTGCTGAGGAGAATCATTGGTGAGGGATACATAACATTCAAATATTTCTTCTTATAATATTGATATTCTGGTTGCAATACTTTTGATAAAAACTGAGTATTTTGGGATACTTGTATACATACTTAAACCAGAATTTTAGGAATTTTTTAAATATTTGTTGAAAATATGTCCACAACTAAATTTGCAGTTTTATACCACCATCAAACAAGATGAGATGAGCTATTACCGGTACATGTATAACTATAGTACATGTGTTGGAATGGCTGTAATGTCTTCACACTCATCTTAGATAATCAGAATACTATTAAGTTTAATGGGATTAGGAAATTAAAGAAGTACTATTTTGGATAGCAAACTCAAGTTCTATTTTTTTTTATTCATATTATTTCATGAATTGTTTATTTATGATATATTTGTTTGTCAACAGGAGCATTGCCACCTCAGCACACATTTGCCACAGCGAGTACAGGTGTGGCAGCCTGTCATATAGGGGGCACAACTCTTCACCAGTTTGCAGGTATGTAGGCAGAGTTATCCTGGTCATAGCTTCACAATATATGTAGCATACATTTTGGCTTTCTTCGTATTGTTCTCTACATAACAGTTGTAAGAATCAATATAA
This sequence comes from Solen grandis, assembly GCA_021229015.1. Taxonomy (NCBI): domain Eukaryota; kingdom Metazoa; phylum Mollusca; class Bivalvia; order Adapedonta; family Solenidae; genus Solen; species Solen grandis. The sequence continues at coordinate 1,357,210 of CM037785.1, forward strand.
TAATGAATATATAGATGCATGTATCATATAGAAAGTATTTACCATGATACGGACACATTCCCAGCATTACAGGTCATTGTAGTAAAACCTGGAAATTTTCCTCAAGTATTGAGATTTAATAGTTGAATATTAATCATAATTAACTTCTGTATCACCAGTGCAGTAAGTACAGGTATGTTAAAGATCAGCAAATTTTCTTCCATGAAATGATAATCTCATTTTCATTATCTGAAGATTTTCGTATTGATAACACCATGGTCCAGTGGTAGAGGCTAATGACTGGATCCAACTTCTGTGAGTTCAAGCCCTAATGGGGCATGAATATTTCCTGACCTTTGCAGTTCCAACCCAGGAACCTTCAAGAAGGATTAGTACATGAATAAGTTTAATGTAAGAATTTTTTCAAATTGACTTCTAAAAAAAATAATTTAAACAAATATTATATATGTATTTGATTTTCCTTTATTAATAGGAATAGGGTCAGGGAAGGCAGCCCTGGAACAATGTATAGAGTTGGCATCTCGACCACAGGTAGCCCAGCAGTGGAGGAAGTGTAGACATCTTATTATTGATGAGATCTCAATGGTGGATGGGGATTTCTTTGATAAACTTGAAACGGTTGCAAGGTGATTCTTATCTGAAGTTATATTTATTATCATCATTTCTGTTTCTCTTATGTAAGTTTATAGAAGCATTGGTATACATATCACGGTATGTATAGTACAGGTGACCGTTCAGATAATAGTAATTTAAAGATTATAAGTCTGGACCTGTTTTAACCTTTAGAATCACATAGTGGTTTTTATTATGCCCCTTAGATCAATAGATTGGGGCATATTGTTTTTGGTCTGTCTGTTTGTTTGTAACAGAACGTTAACTTCGACCATAACAAGGAAGTCCTTCCACTTACAGCCTCCAAACTTCATAGGTGCATGCACTTTAATGAGCTTTACCTGCCAGGTGACCTTGACCTTCAAATGACCTTGATTCCCTAGGCTAGGTCTAAGGCCCCCAGGGGGCATGGCATTCATTCGAACGTAGCTTGTTTCAGTATGAAAAATTAGACCATGTTTCACGTCTTGATATGCTGTTCTTTTTAGTTTACACCTATGAGGTCAGTTTTAGTTTGAAGCAATATTCCTCACAATACCTAATATCTATTGATTAATATAAGTGAATCTTTTATGAAAATTACACTCTTTTTTTGAATTTGGGGGTTTCATATTTATTCTAGAAGATTTGAGATATTGTCAACTTTGTAGATTCCGACAGGGCCTGAAAATCAGTCTCAAATATATGTTGCAAAAAATAAATAACAGGCAACATGTTTTATTTATAACCTTCGTTACTAAAGTAACCTGATTTATTTGTATAAGACAAGTAAACTATATTTATACCCCCGCCTGTAAGAGGGAGCATATATATAGCTTGGCCATTCTCTGCTTTTCCATCCTTCTAGCCATTTCATCATTTGTGTCATGTACATCTCCAAGGTATGTGAGTCAGCTTAATAAAACTTTACAGGAATGTTCACCAGCATGGGAAGCTGTGTGCCTAGTGTTTGCTTTGAGATTTATTTAGTCACAGCTGGCTAGTGGACACATTTCTAGTTTCGATTTGTAATAAGAACAATAACAGTATGGGCTTTTAAAAGCAAAACTTTCTGCTGGAATTCATTTGGAATTTTCTGTAATGTTCACATTATGTACTTTACTGGGAAAAATACAATTTTAGCTTGAGTTGAAAATGATGTACCTGTAACCCCACACATCAGTAGCATAAAAACAAAGACACAACCATTCTATTGATACCATTTGTATTTTTACCATCTTGTGTGGGTTCTAATGTTTTAAATGGTGTGATCCTGAGGAAAGGAGCAATGGTCAGGGTATGAATCATTATGAAGCTGTTAGAACAAGTTAGTACTGTTCACTAATTAAGTCATTTCATATGAAAACATTGGATTGTAAAACATTGAAAATGAGCTATGGGTTCAGTCTGATCAAGTTTTTCAGTGATGCTTCTTGGTATAAAATGTTGAAGCCAGGTAGTCAAAGAGTATTTGTATGGATTTCTTCAGGATTGTGCGCCAGAAAGATACACCATTTGGTGGAATCCAGCTGATTGTTTGTGGAGACTTTCTGCAGCTTCCCCCTGTAACCAAGGGCGATGAGAAGAGGAAATTCTGTTTTATGGTATTTGATAACCTTTGTTATATTTGTTCATAATTTGTATTCAGGAGTTTATGTTCAACCATCCTCATAACTAGTACTAGTAATAGAGTTTTTATTTGTGCTTTTCTTGCAGTCTTTTCTCAATTTTGATAATCAGTAGCAAATGAAAAAAGCCTCTGGTTAAAATAGTCTGGTCATATAAACATAATGCTTTGAAAACAACTGCCCAACTTGGTCAAGTTATGACATTTTTCCATCTAATAGACCATTTCACCAGAGGATCAGCATTTCCCAGATTCACTGATTTAAATTGACCAATTCTTGACAGGGGGAAAAATCTCAAACATATGTTTATTTCTCAATGAGCAATGTATGGAATTATACACCGGCATGTAGATTTATTGTTAGGGAAATGCTCATTGGTTTACGTAGTAGGTTTATGTCTCAATTTGGAATGAAATGATCTATTTATTTATGCATGACGTGCATAGGTGATTAAGTATTGGTAAAATTACCAATGATCACATGGAAACAACATTATCCTACCTTCAATGCAATCTGTAGAACACAGCATCTTAGCTTGTATCTCATGGACAACATCATAATGGTGTTATGCCGTATTGTTTACTTACTTGGCTATTGTCATGAAGAGAAGATATTGTGACTGGAGCAATGAACATACAAATGGTCTTTTCTTCTAGTCTAGGGCATGGAAGAAGTCAATACAGATGAACCTGGTACTGAAAGAGGTTAGACGTCAGTCGGACACGCGGTTTATAGACATCCTGCAGCAGATACGGATGGGCAAGTATGTCTGCTTGTGTATACTTGTTTATGTGTAATTATAGGCATGTGTTGTATTGGCCTTATTTTGCATAAATGTGTAGTAAAGATATTTCTGTATGCAACTAAATGTACATAACACTAAACCCCAGTACTTTTAAGATAATAATAGTTATTTCTTCGATACTTTTCCCATAACACACTGTTTAGAAATAGAGAAAATCAGTTTGTGAATAAGAGAGGTGCAACTTGCCCATTGGCTAATCAGAAGTATTGTACAATGTTTTAGCTGCCCTGACTATGTGTACACGACACTGCGTGGGACAACCCAGCATGATATCCATCGCGAGGGGATTCTGGCCACACGGCTCTGTACACACAAGGAAGATGTTGATCAGATCAATAACTTTCATCTCAAGAAACTTCAAGGTATGTCAACAAGGCTTAAGAATATAAAGCATCTTAATGTTTACAAAATGTAAGTGACCAGGACAATGGACCGTTCCGAGCTTTTGCACATAACGCGCCGTCCTTAGTTATTGTTGCTATGCCTCACAAGCTAACTTTCAAGATGGCCGTCACTGATGCTGTAGCATCTGATTCCCAGACTCATATACAGGATAATATATTGATAAAATACTTGCCTAACAGTCTTCAAATGTGGGAATAATAAATAAAAAGGCCTACGATTACTTTACCAAGGACTTTATTTTAAAAATCAAGATCTAATGAATAATTTACTTGGAATTTTTTAGCCGGTCAAATATGATCAGTGTTTTATCTACAATAATGGCAAAATGTGTTATCATGTGTTCTAAAATACCAAAAAAGAAAAGAACGTAATTTCAGTGATTTAAATTCAAAGCATTTTATTTCAAGTTATAAAACTCGACCGTAGGTAAATAAATCTCCGACCGTTTAAATAGGAAATATTACCAGTGGTCAATATTTCTTTTATAATACCGTATCTTGTATGAGTGTACGTATTCTTTTTTTATTTTTTATTTCTTTATTTTTATTTATTTACTTTATTTCTTTTTTATGAATGTACCATTACTCAGTGGTAGTGTTCATTGACTACAGATCCGAATATAACGTGTTCAATCCCCAATGCAGCATGACATTTTAAGGGCTTAATTCCTAATGGTACTCAGGTACTGTCCCAATGTATAATTTGTTTCCCAAATGAGGTGCAATGTTTTCTAAGGCAATGCAAATAAGTCTGCTCTCACGTAAATGAGATTGATAAAGTCACCCCAGAGATTCAAGTTGTACATAATGCCACTTTTAAAGCAAGTTCCAGACCAGCAGAGTTGCATAAGCAACACCAAAATATTGCATGTATCTCTAAGAAGATCTCCCTAAATCCAATTAACCATGTTATTGTGGCTAGACCAACTGAGACCAGGAATTGGAGCCCATATTGTTCAAACTAAACGTTCAGACCAACTTGGACTGATGCAATTGTTCTTACATAAGTATTATTTTAAAGCCATTCTCTGTCTTTCATTCACTGAAGAAAATAAAACAACACAGATTGTCTGTAATGATAATTTTAATGTAAGGTTAAAGCTCAATTACCAATAAATTTTCCCATAGTTCTTTAAAATATCAACTTCAAGAAGAATAGATAGATAAAAAATAGAGAAAACATGTACAACAAAATCTGAAATATTTGAAGCAATGCTTAATTTGTGTTTTTTGTTGTTTTTTTTTTGTTTTTGTTTTTTTATTTTTCTTTCCAATAATATTGTTTTAAAGTTTTCATTACAATTATAGAATTTGAAATTATTAACTGACAGTGAAAATGTTTTTCCAACACACACTCATACACACAGTATCCTAAACAATTCAAGGAGCACATAGCTTTATGGCTGAAATATTGTTGCAGTGAGGGTAAATTTAAACACAACTTTATATAGCATAAAAACAATTACTTGAGGTAGAAAAAAGACATGCTGATTAAAATACTTAACCAAACTTGGATTACAAAATTGTTTATGTTTTATCTCAACCATTTTGTTATTAACATAAACTGTGGTTAACACTTTCTAAGTAAAGGGACTTGCTAACATTTTCTCTCTAGTAGCATCTACATGAACATTGTCAAAAATAAAACAAGAAACCGTAAATTTTGCTTTCACAGAAACATTTCAATTACTGTCCAAATTTTATTTGCCAGTGTGAATAGTGATGTAAGAATTATGTGAGATAGAAATTTGAATGTTTTACCATTGCTATTACTCTTTTAATATGCACCTTTTGAGATAGAAATTTGAATGTTTTACATAGCTATTAATTTTTCAATATGCACCTTATGCTTAAAATTTTCTGAGTTAGATATGTATCTGGTACTGACATCTTTGATGAGCTTGTAGATGATGTGCAGTATTAAGCAAGAGAACCATTTCTTAAGACTCATTATGCATAGTAAAACATATTGTAAATCATTATCCTAATGATTGTCATGTGCCAATAAATCCCTAAACAATTGAAAAGATCCACTTTGCTCACATAGGAATATTACACTCTCCTTTTACAGCTGACTATATACCCATAACGTTTTAATTTGAGTTCTAGATAATTCAGTATCATCAATGAACACTAGTGTTGCTGGAAAAGCTATTGAATTAACATGTCAAAACGCCCCGAAATGAATATGTATATCGGTTTAACCAGTGAAAAGCTGTACAATCCTCCAACAAACAAATGCACGTGAATCTTGCTTTCAATAGTTACCTTAGTTCAACAACCTCCGACAAACATTCGGGGCGTGGCTATACCTGTTTTGGCATCATGTTAATTCAGATGGCATTTTGAAATTATGACATCTCTATCTGACAAAACTTAAGTAAAACATTTCTTAAACTTGATTAATATGCACTATAACTGATTAAAGATTCAAATAAAATCTCATTGCATGATTCTTTAATCCAAATCTACATAGAAAGAAAAATGCACAACCATTTCTTGAATAACAGGTATCACTTCTTCTTCTTTTAGAAATAGGGTTTGGGAGCAAAAAGGACATTAAAAAATAAAAGTTTACATGTGTAATTCCCCCCCCCCCCCCCAAAAAAAAGATGCTTTTTTTCGATCCCTTTCACCCCCCCACAGTAAAATGTTGCTATTCTCTAATTTGAGTCTCTAGTTGTTCCAACTTTTCCTTTAGGGCAGCACACTCCTGGTCTTTTTCTTGTGGTCTTTTCTATATGAAACACTTTTCTTCCTTTTTTTGGTCCATCTCTTATGACTACAATTGAAAAAAAAAGAATAAATAATAAAAGACTAAAAATCTTTGACACAGGAGTCTTTAGTTAACAATGCTACCCAAGCAGAGCTGCCTAACACTACCGGTCAATAGAAACAGGGCAGCAGAACTTTCTTGGCCAGAGTGAGTAAGCTGAATGTAAGCGACTAGAAACATAGGAATATTGCTTCAGTGTCTGTGGATAGTATCAACAGGTCTGACACAGCTGAGAATTTTTGCAAAGAATTCTATGAAATTCATGTTTGCATCTCTAAAATATGGTAAACAAAATGAAACAAAGGTTAAACAAATGTAAAGTGCCATATTGAGGAATGTGGGCTCATAATTAACAATGCATTTCCTTTTTCTGGAGCAAAACATAATGACAAAGTGTGTGAAAAGGGTAAAACGTAAATTAAGAACCCACTCATTAGTGCAGGGCACATAGTTTTAAACAAAATGCATGTAATAATATGGCCTTTTATATAGAAAGAAACAATCAAGAAATAAAACTGAAAAATAAGTCATGCATATCATATGCATGTCCAAGTCCATTAATTTGATAGATTTCATTTTCTTATCAAAGTATGTAAAGAATGTAACATGTACCTTTTGTCTGACACCAATAATCATGTCAATTGAATATGGACTCTATCTATGGGTAGTTTCTTCAGGGATGATCCTGAAAATATTTTATTTATTCATTTATATTGTTGAGCAAAATATTTTTAATTTCCAGTCTTTAGTATGATTTGGGGCATAACACAGGAATGGTTCATGATTAATTAGAAAAAATCTATTTATATGTAACCTCAGTACCTCTCTCTCTCTCTCTCTCTCATCATTATAACTCAAACTTGGTATATTGATTCGCTACATAGGAAGAAAATGTAAGAATAAAGAATAAAGCCAGAAGCTTACTCTGTCTTGCCATTGATCTGATCCAGTATAAACTGCACATTCAGGTGATGGAAAGTGTCCACTTTTTTCCATCAGTTGGAATGGGGTCTCGGGAGAGATCTGTAGGTCTATTCACTCCAATAAAGTGCTGAAAATTTCATGTGATTTTCAGTATAATGAAATATATTACTTGTACAGTTATATTATTAAAATAGGGAATATTTATTAGATCTTCTCATTATTTTGTTGTGCTTATCTGATACCACAATAAACGACAGTCAGTGTAAGATACTTATGATAAAGTGGAATGTCATTCATTTCATTTGGAAATCTAGACCGAATGGTTAAGAAAATTTAACTGAAAATATACAAACATTACATTCATAAGAATATTTTTTCATTCATATATCCATCTCTGTATATTGCCAAACTCTAGTGAGTGTTAAAGGCAGCAATTAATTTTTGTTTCGGTTGATTGCTAAACAACTCTCCTCTGAAAGTACACTGGTTGGATCTTGCCATTTTCCTCTCGGAATGCCTTTATCCATTGCAGATACTTTTATATTTTTGCTCTGGGTTCGGGAATATCATATATTTAATGCCTTTCATGGGATCTGGGTATCTGTCGCACATAGCCCTCGCATAACTCCATACCAGTCGTAAAATTTAGAGAATCTAGATCTTTGACATTTGGTTGCTGCGTAGTAGCTTGTGAGCACAAGATGGATGGATAGCAACAAGTAGAATGCATTTAATATTTAGCGGTAATCTGATTGGTTTAAAATTCTCGCCTCGGAACTGTCCATGAGCTTAATGACCAGTGACGAACCGTAGGTTGTTTTGGATTTATACTGTAAACCAGAAAAATGTGCACACAATTTTTTATCTTGTCTGATCTTGCTCCACAGTGATCTGATATGATTTATGTTGTTTTTTGAGTGGGGAAAAAATCTTATACATGTTTTATTATACCCCCACAAATGAAATTTGGGGGGGTATATAGGAGTCACCCTGTCGGTCGGTCCGGCGGTTGGTCTACAAATTTTTGTCCGGAGTATTTCTCCAAAACTACTGTACCTATGTTGATGAAACTTCATAGGTAGATAGACCTTGATGAGAGGAAGTGCAGTGCATAAGAACCATAACTCTGCATGTATTTTGAAAGGAGTTATTGCCCTTTGTCATTTTTAATCTTTTGATTTTGTCCGGACCATAACTCCAATACTAAAGTAGCTAGGTTGATGAAACTTCATATGTAGATTGATCTTGATGAGAGGAAGTGCAGTGCACAAGAACCATAACTCTGCATGTATTTTGAAAGGAGTTATTGCCCTTTGTCATTTTTAATCTTTTGATTTTGTCCGGACCATAACTCCAATACTAAAGTAGCTAGGTTGATGAAACTTCATATGTAGATTGATCTTGATGAGAGGAAGTGCAGTGCACAAGAACCATAACTCTGCATGTATTTTGAAAGGAGTTATTGCCCTTTGTCATTTTTAATTTTTTGATTTTGTCCGGAGCATAACTCCAATACTAAAGTAGCTAGGTTGATGAAACTTCATATGTAGATTGATCTTGATGAGAGGAAGTGCAGTCCATAAGAAAACCACAATGTAAATTCTTAAAGACAGGTTTTTGCAAACAATAAATATGGATGTGAACCATAATTAGACTGCATTTTTATTCTCCTCAGCTACAGATCTTGGGGGCAAATTGTTTTCTTCTGTGTGTCAGTATGTGTGTCTCTCTGTCTATCTGTCTGTCTGTCAAAACTTTTTAGCATTGTCCAAAACTTTTGAACCATTGCTCACACTAACTTTAAACCTTACATACATGTAGTCTTTCACTCACGCAAACTTTTGAAACTGTATTCCTACACATGACAGACTTCCGGTGTGGGTATTGATCACCTTTAGTGATAATATTTTTTTTTGGTATGCTTATAAGCCCAAATCCTATGTGTGAACATTCATTTTATGTGTCATGTGAATACATCCTGTGTCAAAGATGGGGGTGGGGGTATGAATCACCTTCAGTGATAGTTCTAGTTTATTTAAAGTGAAAAAGGGGTCTGTACTCAGATAGTCCTGTGTCATGCATACGGAGGAGTGTGTTATTAAACGTTGTCGAAATTGGACACAGTCGTTTGACATTTTCTTATCTTTTAAACCATGAGGATCAACCTTTTTGTGTTCCTTGTCAAGAACCATATACAATAAAACATATTTTAATTGACTGTGTAGTAGATTTGAGTCTTATCAGAACAAATTATTTTAATTTTACAGCTATGTAAGACCTTTTCAATACTGTTTCTGTTGATACTTTGATTGCTTTTATAAAATAAAAATCGGTGCATATAACAAGCTTTGATTTTGACATTAGTACCCTATTTAACTTGTTTACATTCTACTGCTGTGTGGGAATCACTTTTGCATCTGAAATATTTTTTTTTTGTATTGTAATAGATGCTAATTATTTGTTTTAATATTTTATCATTTAGACACCATATGAGAGGTGTTTTTAAATCAAGTCTTTTCTATACTCAGATGGGAAGTATTACATCTTTATTTTTGTGTCACCTGCTGTAATCATAATGTGACACATAAGGATCACTTTTCTGTTGTCTGTCTGTCACACGTTTTTGTCACGCTTCATCAGGTGACACACATGTTCCAGAGAACACACTTGTTCTTATATACCACTCCATGATTTATATCAGTATGTTTCCCTTCTTATTACCTTGTGGTATTCTTTAGAAATATATGCCTGTAGTTACACTGTAGATATTGTTATTCACAAAAGATGAAACCTACTCCAGAGTACATTCTATGATTGCCACAGAAGATGCCAGTGGAACGTGCCTTCTCTGAAAAAGGGGCCACCTGTATTTGTATTGGGTCATACTATTGCTTGTGCTTAAAAAAGCTAGTCTTAACAGCAGCAATTATCATTTCATTTATATTAACAAACTCAGTCAGAATTACAGTTGGGCAGTCTATGTGGGATACATGGGAAGTTACCTCAGGGACGCATGGTTCTGGGTTTGGTTGTTCATTATTTTCAATATTCTTTGATTTTTTTTCCGAAGAAATCGGCTACATGCATCAGCATATATGCTTTTGTTTTGACATTTTGTATTAGTTATTTGTGTGACGTGAGGCTAACAGCTGACCAAGGAAAGTGTACCTAAATATATCGCAGACTGCTCAGATTTGCAAATCTTTTAAATGTGTAGAGAATTTATAGAAATAACAACCTGGATGCACATAGTTATGGTAAATGTTAGCACACTGAATATCTTAGAAAGCACCTAAGGCAAAAAAGATACACCACAAGGGCACATCCGGTTACATATTTTTTAAGGGGCCAATCGAATATTGAGCGGGCCTTTGGTGCTAAAATGCAGCCTAGAATGAACTCTGCTACTCTGAAGACTTTTTTTTCGAAATGAAAATAAATAATGAAAATAATTTTCATTTTGACCCTTCTTTTTACCACTCAATTTGGAAATTTTATGCCGTTGAGTTTTACTGACAGCTTATGTCTGGTTTGACTATGTTAAAAGCAGTTATAATGGATAATCCTATACATACATGCAGGTGTCAGCAAGCGATATGAGGCTACAGACAGTGAAGAGGCGTACATAAAGCAGATCAACTACCTTTCTCCCGTGCCTTCAGTGGTGGAACTGACAGTTGGTGCACAAGTCATGCTGGCCAAGAATGTTGATGTCTCACTGGGGCTTGTCAATGGAGCGAGAGGTGTCATCACCGGGTTTGAGAAGGGTGACCAGGGTGAGTGGATAAGTGATTGTCTAACTTTTAACTTTAAGTTAGTGTCTTGGCTTGGCTTCCTTTCTTTCCCATTTTTGGTGATATGAATAAAACTGTTTCTGCAAAACTCATATATTCTCACAGTTGTTGGTAATATTTATTATGCATTAACTTTTCTAATATGAAATATGTCTTTGTTAGCTCACATGAGCACAACGTGCTCAAGGTGAGCTTTTCTGATCGCCTTTTGTCCGTCGTCCGTGCGTCCGGCGTCAACAATTGCTTCAAACAACATCTCCTCCTAAACGGCTTGGCCAATTTGAAAAATATTTTGCAGGAATGTTCCTTGGATGAAGCTCTACTAAAGTTGTATAAATGGTTCTGGTCCATTGCATAATTAGGTCACAGGCACTAAAAATAGATTTTAAAAATGAAAATTTAAAAAATCTTCTTCTCTGAAACCACAAGGCCTAGCCTTTTGATTTTTGGTATGTAGCATGATCTTATGACTCTCTACCAGGATTGTACAAATTATGACCCTGGGGTCAAAATTGGCCCCGCCCCAGGGGTCACTTGATTTCACATAGGCTAATATAGGAAAAACTTGAAAAAATCTTCTTCTCCGAAACCACAAGGCCTAACCTTTTGTTTGGTAGTGCATATCTTATGGGCATACAGATTTACAAATCAGTAGCCATGGTGATATGACCGCACAGGGGTCATTGTTTTAACATTGATTTTATAGAAAAATCTTAAAATATGCTTCTTCTATGATCATAAGCTAGAGCTTAGTATTTGGTATGTAGCATCATCTTAGCCCACTACCAATTGTACAATCATACCTATGTGAAATACCGCACCAGGGTCACTGTTTACATAGATTTATTAGGAACTTTAAAAATCTTCTTCCATGAATGCAAAGGCCTGAGCTTAGATATTTGGTATAAGCATCATCTTATGGGCACTACCAAGATTGTAGAAATCAGCCTATGGTGATAAATGAACCCCACCAGGGCACTGTTTTACGGTTAATAGGAAAATCTTAAAAATTTTTCTATGACCATAGCTAGCTAGATATTTGGTGTAGCTTCTTATGGGCATACAAGATTGTCAAATCATAGCCCTATGTGATAAATGACCCGCACCGGGTCACTTGTTTTAATGAGTTATATGGAAAAAACTTAAAAAATCATTTTCATGAATGCATAGCCTAGGCTTAGTATTTGTATGAGCATCATCTTTGGGCATACAATTGTAAATCATAGCCTATGGTGATAATACCCGCACCAGGGTTACTTGTTTACACAGAGTTATATAGGAAATCTTAAAAAATCTTCTTCATGAACCCTAAGCAAGCTGATACTTGTAGTAGCATCATCTAGGGCATACAAGATTGTACTAATCATAGCAATGGAGATAAATGACCCCACACAGGGGTGACTTGTTACATAGAGTTAAAAGTAAAATCTGCAAAATCTTCTCTATGATCATAGGCTGAGCTTAGATTATTGGTATGAGTAGATTATGGTTCATTACAGAGATTTTCAAAGCTTGGCCTACGGTGATAAATGACCTGGCCCAAGTTTCTCTGAAACCTATGGCCCATTGCTTAGGTTTTGGGTGTAGTATTGAGGTAAAATGTTTTAGAATAAGTTATATCAGATCCTTGTCTGTTTAAAACTTGATATCAGTTGAAGCAATGGTACTCAGGTGAGCGATTCAGGGCCATCATGGCCCTCTTGTTTTTTTTTGTTGCTGTTTTTTTTTTTTAGGGTGGGGGGGAATCTTTATTTCTAAGGGGGCCAATGGGTCGAGCGGTTACAGTCGTGGACTACAAATCTCTCAGCCCCTCACCGCTGTGGGTTCGAATCCCGGTAGGGACTTCGGATTTTTCATGTGAGGAAGCCTTCCAGCTGGCTTGCGGTAGGTCGGTGGTTCTACCCGGGTACCTTTGTGTACTCGGGGTCTTCCTCCACTTGTAATTAGCTGGACGTCGCTATATGATTGAAATACTATCGCAGCAACGGTAAACCCCAATACAATACAATACTTTATTTCTAATATCTAAAAAAAATGTTTCTGGATGTGCTTTATATAAGGATTACATTACAAAATTATGGTGATTATGTACAATCCCTTGATATACAAAGACTGGGAGATTCCTTTTAAAAGATGTTATTATAACTACATAAGCCTGTGTAATTCCAGGGTTACCTATCGTGCGGTTCATGTGTGGGGAGGAAGTGGTGGTCAAGTTTGCTCGCTGGACATTCAAGGTGTCAGGAGGTTTGTTCCTGACTCGAAAACAGATCCCTCTGAAACTGGCCTGGGCCATATCTATACACAAAAGTCAGGTATGTCTTGCACACTTGAGTATTTCTCTGTATTTTTGCCATGTTCCCTGACCCTCACAAGGCATTTTTTGTCAATTTATCCAATTATATTTCTGACCATCACTTGCTGATTTTTTTTTATTTATTGACAAAATTTTGTTCAGTCACACACTTGATATTTTATTGATTTGGCAGTCTGCAGGTGGTCAGAGTTTATTGTGGGTTAGGTCCCCTTGTGTCAAACCCACTCTTCTAAAGTGGTACATGTGTATTTCTTGCTTGGTGCTTTGCATGTAAGAATAGTTCCAGGACTGCATACCCCAGTGCCAGAAGTTGACTGGGCGTGTTTTTCATGTCAGACAAGAAATTCCTCAGTATCCATTGATACTAGTACTGTAGTACATGCATGCTCATGTGTTGATACTGATCTTGAACTTTCATGAAATCTAACATCGGAATATTTTTCTTCTATTGCAGGGTATGACACTAGATTGTGTAGAGATTTCATTGTCCAAAGTATTTGAGGCAGGTCAGTCGTATGTTGCTCTGTCCAGGGCTAAGAGTCTGGAGGGTCTGCGTGTGCTTGATTTTGACAAGAAGTGTGTGCGAGCTGATCCAGAAGTGTTACGTTTCTACCATAAGATGATGCTGCAGCAGAAGTTAGTAGTGGAAGATGATGTTCAGGCAGGAATGGAGCGTCCAAAACATTGGTGATGAAGGAATAAGGGTTCTGCTTAACCGGTGAATGTTGGTGACTAGTGAACAAGAGTTCTTCATCTTGGGTGCTTGAAAGAAGAGATGGAAAGTAGGGGAAGTATTCAATCCTGACTTGTCTTTCATTTATGTCCAATTTTATGAATATGCACTGAAGTTATCTAATTAATACTACATCATGTATTTTTATTGATATTTCATATGTTACACTACTTTTTGGTGTGATTGCTGTCTGTATAGTTTGAACCTTTCCAATTTTGATAGAAACATTCATTGAATTATTCAGTAACTACTGTTGGATATGGACAGATCAAGTGGTTTACCTAGTCTACACAAAATGACATGGTGTGTGATGCTATTAATTTGTAGGCAGCAGTCTTACTAATGAAGAAAAAATAATCCCTTAGCATAAGCCTTGGTAAAGGCTTACCAATATGCCTGGATATATACTGTATATACAATATACTGTAAGATGCCCATGTATAGTGCTCAGCCCGAGTTTGAGGATCGTGACCTTGGAAAAAAAGTATTTCCCTTCAATAATGTGCATCTCTTTTTACGTACGACGAGGAGGCCGCCATCTTGTTAACTTGCGGTTGTTTTGTGGATGTTCGATTGCTTAACAGGTGGAAATTTTCTACTGCTTCCGCAAGTCAGGTGTAATGTAGGGATAATTTTCACACATTTTAACTCAAACTCATTTTATTTGGCATATTGGCAAATAACAATGCCATTTACCCAAACTCATACATAATACAATATTTGCGCATGACACCATACAGACAATACATATATAACGAATCAGTTGATAAGAATCAAGAAGAATAATACCACAGTGCCGAATAGAAAGACAATGTATTGCAAAACAGTATACTCATAAAATATACTGTTAATCTGAAAAAAAATATTATAAGAGAGATACTCTCAAATCCATTGCTTTTTTAACATATTTTGCAAGTTTTAAACACTTTTTTCTAGACTTACTTGACGTAATATTGATAAAACATTGGACTGTTGGAAAAGATCTGTTTCTAGCTAAAAATAAATTTCTTATATCTTTGAATTTAGGACAGACTAATAAAAAATGATATTCTGACTCTATCTGTCTTTAATTACATAATAAACAAATTCTTTCACTCCTATTCGTATTGGTAAATCTACCAAACTCAATAGCTAAATTATGGGAACTTAATCGAAAACGTGTAAGTGATATTCTCAACAAATCATTCTTAATGTTATATAGATATGGTTCGAATTCAAAATCTCTTTTAATTCTAACATAATATTCTAATTTTCTACAAGTAGATACTTGCGTTCTCCACGATTGAATATATTGGTCTCTAACACTCTCAAAAAGTTTTGGATAGAATTTAACATTAAGATTTTCACTTAACCAAAGATTTGAAAAACCAAGGTTATCTTATGTACTTTTGATTTTACTCATCCAGCAACTATCATATATTGGAAAATAATTATTCAACTGGCTTTTAAATGCTGCATGGATTACGTTGTTATTGGAAGTAGAAATTTTTTACCAGTACCTTAATGATCTTAGTAAAGATATTGTACATAATGGTAGCCTTCCCAGTTCCCCATACACAGCGTTATTAACAGTTTGTTTGCGTACCCCTAATATATGTTTCAAAAATTTAGGATGTAGTCTGTCAACATCAGCATAATTATAAACACCCCATATAATAAAATGGGTGTAATTAATTTGTCAAATGATGATAATTTCATCTTTAAATCACATGATACTTTTTTGAATAACAGACATAAATTATTCAAGGCTCTTGATGCTTGATCTGACAATGCCCATACTGCAAAGCTAAGATTTCCGGACTTTACATTTGATGCCAAGATAACAAAAATTATCAGCTACTTCAATTTTTTCATGATTTATATACCTTCAAAATTATGGTTAGATTTCCTTTTTTTTCAAAAATACATATTTTGTCTTATCCACATTTATTGTAAGACCCCATTTTTGAGAGTATAAATATATGTAATCTATTTGTAGTTGCAGACTTACTTTATCCGTAGTAAATAACACTTTATCATCAGCAAACAACATTAAATATGACGTTAGAAGCTGGAGATCTGTATCTGTGAGATTATCAAAATCTAAACATTCAGTTATGTCATTCATGAAAAGGAGAAATAATATCGGGGAGAGGGGCTCCCCTTGCTTCAAACCGATCATGATATTGAAGCAATCTGAAAGTTTACTTTGAGACGATCAAACACATGCAGACACCTTAGAATATAAAGATTTTAACATGTTCAAGAACTTACAGCTAATACCACACTGTACTAAATTTATCCCTAAGTTTTCAATAGATATTGTATCAAGGCATGAATTATAGTCTATGAAAACACAATATAGTTTCTTACCTTTAGATAATATATTTTGAATTATTGTGTGTAAAATAAAAATGCAGTCAATTGTACTACGGTTATCTCTAAAACCAAACTCTAAAACGAAATATTGCACAAATTCATTTTCATTGACAGAATTTTTAATATTTGAAGTTCTTTTATCATTTTGAACACTGTTAATGAATTTCCAAACCTGCCTAGGTGATTTTTTGCTAAAACAATTAACATCACTTCGTTGTTTTATACGCCACCGGAGGCGGTCGTATATTGTCGTCATCTTCTCCGTCTGTCTGTCCATCCGTACGTCCATATCTTGTGAACACAACTCCTCCTTTGTTTTTGAATGAATCTTTTCAAAACTTGGTCAATGTCATTACTAAAATGGGTAGATTGATTTGTGTCCATTGAAACTTCGTCTCTGTACCTGATTGATATTTCAGCCTTGTGAATGCAACTCCTCCTACATTTCTAAATGAATCTTTTAAAAAATTGGTCAATGTCATTACTATAATGGGTAGATGTGCATGAAGTGGCAATTTTCCGGTTCATTGATTTTTACAAGATTTGTGTCCCTTGAAACTTAGTCTCTGTAGCTGATTGATATTGCAGCCTTGTGAACGCAACTCCTCCTACATTTCTGAATGAATCATTTCAAAACTTGATCAGTGGCATTACTATAGTGGGTAGATGTGCATGAAGTGGCAATTTTCCGGTTCATTGATTTTTACAAGATTTTTGTCCCTTGAAATTTAGTCTCTTTAGCTGATTGATATTTCAGCCTTGTGAATGCAATTCCTTGTATGTTTCTGACCTTATCTTTTCAAAACTTGGGCAATGTCATTACTATACTGGATAAATATACACAAAGCAGGGATTTTGATGTTCATCAATATTTGCAATAGTTATGCCTTTCTAAACATGGTCTCTTTAAAACACAACTCAAGTTTCTAAACAGGTAAAAGTGCATAAAGCAGGGATTTTCTGGTACAGTGATTTTTGCAAGAGTTATGCGGAGAAAGAAAAAAGGATTCATATTGATACTGCTATTTGACCTACTTTCATATTGGAAGCCTTTTTAGGGTTCTATCTCTGTTCAGCTAAATTAATTGGTCTCACAGACTTCATTATAAGCTTATGCTTACAGAAATGTTAAAAGCAATAATTAAAAGGACCCCTCTTGGTCTTTATATTTTGTGGCAGCGTATATTGTGGCATCACTGGCACTCTTGTTTATTATAGTTATACTTGCTTTTCCGTTTGATATATGCTAAATGGTTTCTACTTTCTAAAAATAGTCTTCTGTTTTCCAGGCTTTGGTCACTTTTATATATACGTTTACATCTATAAAATTCATTTTTCGCTCTTCTGCAACTGTCGTCAAACCATGGAGATGCTCGTTTACACATTTGTAAATCTAGTTTTAATACATTTCCTTGATCCAAAATTGTCATAGCATATACTATACATAAGCTCTGTTAAAGAATTTATACATTCATCAGTATTTATGAGATCAGAAATATAGTTGTCCACAATACTATCAAACATGTATTTCTTATCATTCAGACAGGTATTTAAAATCTCATTTTTATGTCGCCCATATCACGAAAGCGTAATATGTCATCATTAATAATTTATTGAAGCGTAAGAAATTGTAATCAAAAATATGAAAAAGAGAATGATTTTGTAAGCATTTATTGAACAAAACCATGATAGAAAAAACTCACAAATAGACAACATTTTACAGGCAAGTACATATGATCAAGCTTTAATATCAATTCTGCTCATGAAATATACCAATAGACTCTATTGATACGGCTTGCTAGTGGGTGGGGTAAAGTTTGCCTTTGGGAATATACGAAAATATTGAGTTCTCTTGTATTGTGCGCACCCCCTCTTTCAGAAACAAAATATAAATTAAAAAAGTATGTACAATATATGGCATTTTACGGTATCTAAAATATTAGTATGGTGCAATGTTGATTTTGTTTTGAAACTTGCAAGTATGTTTTAAATTAAATCTCGTGATTTGATTTTTTTTTTTCATTTAGCAAGTAATTCTGCTGTTGAATGTTTCACAAATTGTCATTTACAATTTATATATCAAATCAGGGCCGCCGTTTTTATAAATAGTGATTTACCCCAATTTTACTTTGTGAGTTGGGTTATATTACAATCATGCTCATTGTTGTGTTGGGTCCCATTTTATATTGAATTCAAGTTTCATGTGTTGATTCAAGGTAATGTAGTGGGGTATTTATCTCCAATTTATCAGTTTACATAGGTAAAATGTTGTGCAAAGATATTATTAGATGTGCAAAAAGAATGATCATGATCTCAAAATTAAATGTGTTTAAACTTTGAAGATTTATTTGTGAATTTTTAGATTTAGCCTTCTATTTTTTGTATGAATGTGTATGATCTATGATAGTTTGCGTTGTAATGGGGAGTTGCTACAGATATGTATTGTGGGGAAGAGGGTGTGTTATTTTGGGGGAGTGTGTGTGTATGTAGGGGGGTCACTTCAGCTCAGCTTGAAACAAAAGTCTGTAAAGTACATAAATAATTTTAATAGAACACCTTGTGTCAAACCAGTCAAATCCTGTTAGGGGCAAGGATTTTTCATGTCCTTCCCTGGTGCAAAGTACTGATACAATCCAGGAACCTTTGACGGGGATTAGCATAAAACTTGTTCCCAATCAACAAAAAAAAAAAAAAAAAAAAAAAATAAATCAGTATTATATTATTAATATTAGAAGCTTTTCTGTGAGTTTATATTTTGGCAGCTAATGCTCTTTTAATTAAAAAAGCTGGATACAATTTTCATTGTCATAATTTCACTCAGAAGTCTAGATGTATGAAAGTATTGAATAATGAGAAAATAGGGAGTTTTGTCAAGTTTTTAAAAAGGAAAGGGAAAAAAAGGTGTGTCAAATTAAGTACCTCTTTCGTATAAAGCTCATGAGACTAAGTTTACTAAAAGCCTTGCATGAAAAAAAATCTATTTTCAACTTCTTGAAACATAAAAGGAAATTTATCTTCTAAAATTGTCTTCATAATATGTGTTTAGTTCATACATTTTACAGAAAAAAAATCACTTTTTCATGTTTTAAAAATAGTTTGAACTATCATGGGAAGACTGGGAGACTGTGATGGAATCTATTAATTATAAGTACATGTGATGATGTACATGTATAGTGAAGCAGCCCCAGGTGTGTCCAGCTAGACTGTGTCACATGTGGCCTAGCGATGACCACCCTGACATGGGCTTCCTGACGTATGGTTTAATTTCCTTTGTGATGCACGATTTTGTGCCTTTATAGTATGGTCAAGTTCAATACAAGCAAGATTTCTACCTTCAAGACATGATTTGTTGCTATGGTGACATATGGCTTTGTGATTTGGCGGGGCATTTTGTGATAAGCAACCAGTGTCTTTCAGAAACATTTGGTATGTCAATCATGTCTAAGACTTTTATACAACTCATCGCTATTTATTACTTTATATTAATAAAGTGTTTTACTGACTCAAGATCCTGTTGTATTTTATTCATTGCATACTGCGGAAATCTAATTGCCATCGGTACAGAATATGAATGTATGTATGTCGGCCTTTTGGCTTCTCCTTTCTCCTTAAATATACACTATACATGTGTAGGACTTGATTTCATGTTTCCCATTCGTTGACAGTACTAACATAAGTTTTAATATTACACAAGGCATTTACCTGCGCCGGAAATTGCTTTTCTCTTTCTCGGACAGTCCAAGATATTTTGCCATCCGAAAATAAGTTTGCGTAAATGGAAATCACAGTTTTAGACTTCAAAATTCAATCATCTAACGTCATTGACTTCCATCCAGTCATAAGTCTTGTGCTGGTATCATTTACGCTGTATTATCGAAAGGTAAATATAAGGATTATCAAACAAGGGTGACCCGTGTATTTATAGTTCAATGTACGTTTTAGTTTTGGCGGGAGATTGCTATCTTATGTCAAACTCATTTCCACTAAATCACTCTTTATATGAAGATCTGGAGGAAGGAATATTTAATGTCAACAGTTGGATGTAAGGAACATGTATGAACATTTAAACCTGGCCATTTGATGCCGACCAGAAAATCCTTAAAATAGTACACGAACATAGATCGATGCATATGTGAAAAAGTCAATTACATGTACATGTATATATATTGGTTCCCGATATGCTGCTTTACAACAATATGTTTACGATGATCTGTCCGATAGTTATGTTTTGTATATGGATTTATATCTCGCTAGATCCCATTGTTAGATTATCTGATCGGATTATGAACTTAGGGTTGATAGATAAACATCTATACGACCTCACTAGAACCAAAGAATAGAACTAAAAAAATGTTTAGTTCGCTTATATCATGTCGGTTGAAAATAATTAAGGAGCCTTCGCCGCCGAGCACATGTGATCGTCGGGTGCTGAGTTAACCCCCCACCTCCCGGTCTACATCACCACCGGTATAAGTAAACATATTCAAGGCCCTAATGCGTCAAGAAAAAAAAGAACAAGACACGTGTTTAAAGTAATAAACATGCGTAATTAGTGAAACCCATATTCAGAAATATGCTTTCTGGCGCATTCGGACTCGAGCCTCATATTCTCATGCTGTAGATGGATGGTTCTACCCGGATGATTATCTCCACCTGTAATGGATAGACCCTTTACATTTTGAATTTGCGTGATTAACAAAGAATTACAGCTAAATTTTAACACCAATCCATTAGTTAGACGTTACTATAACTTGATTTTTTTCTAACGAATGAAATGGTAAACATAAGTTCTTTGAGTTATGTATATGAAATACATACCAACAGGAAACTAACGAAGAAAGAAGTTCAAAATTAACAAATACGCTCAATGTTTACCAAGCAGAAATTACCTGTTATATAACTCCCAAAGATTGGATAACACTCAAAGAAACACGTAAACAAGGAAGAAAATAAATGACTCTTTTTATTAACTGAACAATAGGAATTGCGTGACTACGCCATTTGCGCCGCTTTGACTTACTTGTAGAGTTACATCTATGCGTGTTTGATCATACTAAATAGTCTATTTGTGTCCGGATAAAACATTAACGATGATTATATAGCGTAAACGATGCTCTACATGTTTATTTTATGCTAACTGGGGAAATAAAATCCATATCCCACAGTGTGAATGATATAGAACTACCTAGCCGTGGCCCAGTTGTAACACATACCTGACAGCAGATCCAAAGGTTGTGGGTTCGAGCAATGTTGGGGCAAGAATTTCCCAGGCGCAAAGTACTAGGCACAAACCTAGGAACCGTCGAGAGGGGTTAGTATAAGTTGAAAGAATTTGTTTCCCAATTGTCGTAAAATGATTAAGTTATAAAGTATATCTTATGCATTCGTAAAATTTAGTCGATATTTTCAAAAATTAATGAAATAAAAATGTATTAAAAATACAACATGGGTAAGACATGACCTTTAGTTGGAAGGCGTGTATTTCAAATTTGTAATTACTGGAAATACATGTACATGTACATTGCACTGAATCATAGATATAGCAATAAAAAACATATTTAATTCAATTTTACTCGTTTATTAGATGTCCATAGACAGATGTCGAAGAAAGTAAGAGCTGTTCCCGTAGGAAAGTTTATGATTGTGGATCGAGATTTGAGGCTGTCCTCTCGCATTATTTCTTTTCCAAGCATCAAGAAAATGTTGCAATTAACCAGTCTGTCGTGTAGCATGATATTTACATTTCATATTAAGAGATACACTTTATCATAGAGGTATAATGGTACTTGTTGCTTTTTCTTTCATCTTGATATGAGCATTAATGAAGGGTTTGGTCAACATTAAAACGTCTTTAAGATTGCGAAATCACCGCAAATAATAATACTACGCAGAAAGATCCCCTGAAATTGTGTCCGTCACAAAGAAAGATGGGTCAGCTTTGTATTTCGCACAGTGTGTCGTGATTTATCACTATGTGCAATGTATCTGAAAATGTGACATCTGCATATCGCTGTCACTCTAACTATTATGTATAGTGTTATCTTATAATGCGGCATCCATGTTTCATTAAAATACTTTTAAAGTTGAATTTTGAAATGAAGACACAGATAATGGTGTTTGAACCAAACTTTCCCACCCCTTAATCTTTACAATGCTATATTTCTTAATTGTACCTGTCCTTTCCTCATTTTGGAATTTAACATTAGTTGCTTACGGTGGTGATTGCTGAAAGATTATTGACTGAATATCGAACAGTGCCGACCATGATCAGACTGCAAGCATGAGCAGGCTTATCTTAGTCTGCACTGGTCTCAAAGACAGTCACAAGTGTAACACAGCATTGTAAGCGTTAAACTTCAGCATTTCATGTCGTATCTTTATTGTTTAAATAGCATAGTTCAAAATTGAAATATGCATCTCAATCACGATTTAGTTTTGTATTTAAATTTCAGAAGCTAATATAATGGATTTGTTTTTCTTAGTTTAAGAAAAGGTAATGGAGTAGTAAAGAATATTTGTAAATATTTTCAGTTTTCTATGGACGTAAGTTATTTATACAAATGATATCGAATGCCAAACAAGATCTAAAAATTATATCACTGTACTTTGTACACGCCACCTCCAGTCGTCGTCATCATCATCATCATCGTCGTCGTCGTCGCCATTTTTAGCATCCTCACGTGTACCATTTATGAGGCAATATATATGTAAGAGTTCATGATAAAACTTTGGTGGCGTTAACCTGTGTTGTCAAAGATTGAGTCTCTCCAGGAGGTTGACCTCTCTCCCGGGCCCGATCCTATCGGTTGTTGATAGTTTCTTGCACAGCAGTCAAATTAATTCTCCATTTATCAAATGCTATCAATCGTTCCGGTATTTGTAACTGACAAGACGTTAAGGAGAATCAGAAGTACTGTACTTAAAGGTTGGGAACCAGCTGTCAACAGTATAGCTTGGGAGGTTTTACTTTTATTTATTTATTTATTTATTTATTTATTTATTTATTTATCAGTTCAAGTTTGATACACAAATATAGTAAATCACATGATCGAGAATCAAGAGATCATGTATGATTATCATGCTATGATTTTCAAATTGTGTCGTAAAAAATCAATCCAATCAGAGACGTAGAGTGCATGTTATTTTCAAATCTTTGATCAGATCTATTACATGTAATTAATTTTGGTCTGTGACAAGAGATGTCGCTCTAGATAATCGAATTTGGTCAGAATTTAAATAGGATTATATTTAAAAGTGTTGACTTATAATGAAACTTAAATTAGTTTTTAGTGGTGACATTTTGTTAGAAAGTAAACTTCGTCTAGCTAATGTTAGCTAAATCTTATGTTGTTAGAACATCTGGTCGAATCCCATTTCACCATGGTATGTACTGAAGCTTTATCACAAGATAGAATTATTGAATTACATTCGAATATCATGATTTCTGCCAGAATATTATAAAATATTAGCAGTAATATATGAATTTTAAGCTGTGGCCGCGGCTATACATGCGAGGAAAACACGCTATATCCGTTGATTTTCTCTCTCTCTCTCTCTCTCTCTCTCTCTACCCCCTTCTCCGCCCATCTTCATGACCATATAATCATGTATATTTGTTTTGGTGCATAATATGTATAAATCCAATGAATGATTTGATGTCCTATGTAAATATACGGTCCGGATCAGTGGTTATGGAAGCCAAATAATTCTGTAAAATTGCAATAAATGAACAAATTAAACAGAGGTAGATGTACGAAACCACTAGAGCAAGAATGAAAAGAAATCGATGAATGTATAAATATTTACTTTTTTCTTCTAAGATATTACTTATAACTATTATTATTTTAAGAATTAATACATACTTCCGCATTATGCCTGGATACACAAAATAAATAAAACACATCTATGAACACTGTATGCCTCGTGCATTCCGTGCAGACGACATCCCAATCAATAGGACAATGTATTGGATGTTTTCGACTGCACGCTTCACAGAACACATATTACCGCCTTACCGCCATATTGGGAAATGGATTCGTCCGATATTACCTGAGAGATCACTCAGGTATGAAGTGTATTGTACGAGGTTTGGCAGGCTCGCCTTAAATAAGTAATTCTCGTTGAAGCATTTAGAAAATTATAGGTGATATTTGTGTGCGGAGGATTAAAGGTAGTGAAATTCAACACATCAATCTCAGTTTTTGTGCTAAAATGGACAGTGTTTAACTCGAGAATAAGTTCGTCTGCTGTCAACAGGTAGGTCAGTTTTGCTTCTGGTGAGGACACACGTAACTTCTGACAGTAGCAGAACCGGTGTTCTCTGGGATCTATTTATATCTTTCCTAACACGGGTAGCGATAGCTTCTTAAATACGCCCTGAAATATACTTTACAAACTACACTAGCGTTTTCAAACCATTTGAGTAAAAAGAAAATCATATAGAAGTCAAAATAGAACCGGACATTTTTTGATAAACGAATGTCTTAGAGTAATGGCCAGCCACTAAGCAAGAAATTTTGGGCATTTTTTTTAAAGAAAATCATGGCAAACTTGTCGGCTAAATTTATGATGGAAAATACTTTATATAAAAAATGGTGTGAACTGCGTCTATCAGAGAAAGTCACGCTACATGATTCAGTAGGTAAGATGAAGTTTGTTTTAGTTCTTTGTATAATTCCACCTACGCTTGAGAATATATATGCGGAGGATGGATGGCATGTAAAACTGTATGTACATGGTACATATGTCAATACAACCGTGACAAGGGGTGGTACACACTCATTATAAAGCCGCTATCCCCGAAAACCTGCTTGTATTGTAAGGTATTGTGTCGTGTATTGTGTCGCTTACAACGCACTCACTCGGTATTAGACTGCTGAGTGTTTTGATTGCTTAGGTTGTCAGGACAAAGGATAACGTCAATATTTTGATAGACCGCTGACACATTCTGCTACTACTGTATGACATGTACAGACAGTCCCGATATAAGTTATAACACTGTACCGAGAAATATGCTAATTATTTTTACCTGGATATTTTATCATTGTCCTGTTTATCTCTCTCTTCTCTCTCTTCACACCTACCCTGTTAACATTTGTTGTACCCACATGCATCGAATTCCAGGGAGATACATGCACTTGTTAAAATACAATGACAGTTTGTTTCCTCTATTCACGTAATTTTTTTTTTAGGCCCCATGTCTATCTTGAGTCTTTGACGATTGTAAGAAACTAAAGCTGCTATTGATCAGGACCTCAGATCATGCTGAGATACCTGCTCTGACAGTGTAGACATTCATATAAGTAAATTGTCTGTAAGAAACAGTGAGGGAGACAAATGCTTATATAGACATCATATAGATCTACAGCACATTAATGAGATAAATATATAAATAGCCCGTCCACTGAATACTGTTTTCATGGTAATGTTTAGTGATCAATTATATATATTATTCTTGCATCATCAACAACAACAACAGCGGCAGCAACTGCTACTACTACCCAGTACTATCCCGATTATTGCTATCGGATACACCTGGTAAGGTTACGCTAGAACATAGTCAAAACTGAGTTCTAACTTATAAAGTCCAGATGCGACTGTGCTGCATCTTCATTGCATATCTATGTTAAAATAAATATGTAGTTTTTGTACTTTAATTTTGGTTTGATAATATTTTCATAACACAAGACATGTCGACGCATTCCTATATGCATTCAGCTCGTGCACATATCCTATGTCACTCTGGTCTGCTCCTGCTTGAATTATTCATGGTCGAATCACATATCCGGTTTATACTTGAACGCAGCTGTAGAAATCCAAGACATCATGAAATTCTCAATAAAAGAAAGTTCGTATACACGAGATTTCAACACGCTTCATACAGAACTTTGTCTTGCATTTAAATTTCATTTTCGTAAGATAAACGTCTGTCTACATACTACTACTGCTAGTAACAACAATCAGTAGTATCATCATCATCATTTTCGTATCTTCCTTCTTATCTAGAACAGTAACAAATAAATTTTATAAATTACATTATGATGTTTTTCTTGCATCTACTGGTAACACTTTAAACGGTAAAATGTGAGGAACTAGACAACTAGACCGTGTAATGTGATAATTATACCATTGTCTATGATTTTGACAAAATACATATAAAGCTTTAAAATCTGGACATTTATAAGCACGCTTTAATGTAATTATTGCATGCACATTTGCATAAAACGTCTCGTATGTTACTTATTTTTATGTTCAACAGAAATTCACCAGGAATGTGAAGTCTGAACAGGTATATAATCAGCTAGGTCACACATACGCAGAGAGAGAGAGAGAGAGACAGACAGACAGACAGACAGACAGACAGACAGAGTGAGACAGAGAGAGAGAGAGAGAGAGAGAGATGTTCATGGAACAATTAACAAGAGCCATGAGTCTCCTATTTTTTAACTCGACGTTAATTCAGCGATTTCTCAATACCCGTAGCTTATGAAATCCTTGACTATGTAGGTCACGTTCAATATATAAACTCTCACAATGTACATACCATGACACCAAGGGTAGTGTCGTCCTTGTGTGACACTTAATCTTCATTTTGAATTATTGTTCGAGATCGTGAAATTTATCCCCCACTTTTTTTTTTTTTTATTAGCTCGACTATTCGAAGAATATGAGAGCTATTGTAGTCACCCTGGCGTCGGCGTCGGCGTTGCAGCTTTTGGTTAAAGTTTTGCGTTCAAGTTACTATCAACCTTATATCTCAATAACCATTTATGGTATTGACTTGAAAGTTTATAAATATGTTCAGGGGCATCAGACAACCAAGGTAGATAACTCTTGACTGAATTTAATATGAATTATGGCCCCTTTTTAACTTAGAAATTTTGGTTAAAGTTTTGCATGCAATAGAAAATTTGGTTAAAGTTTTGCGTGCAAGCTACTATCTAGTTTGTATCTCAATAACCATTCATGGTATTGACTTAATAGTTTATGAATATGTTTAGGAGTATCATATTATCAAGGTAGATAACTTTTGATGGAATATATTACAAGTTATGGCCCCTTTTTTAACTTAGAAATTTTGGTTAAAGTTTTGCATGCAAGGTGCTTTCATGCTAATATCTCAGAGTCCAGGCATGGAATTGATTTGAAACATCTTTAATATGTTTAGGGATATCATACTATAAAGGAAGATAACACTTGATGGAATAAATAAAAAATTATGACCCCCTTTTAACTTAGAATTTTGGTTAAATTTTTGCATTCAAGCTACTATCCAGCTTATATCTCAGAAATTTGCTTGTGGAATTGACTAGAAAGTTAAGGTGTGTCTTCAGGGGCATCAGAAAACAGGAGGATAACTTTTGGACTGATGCAAATTATGGCCCTTTTCTAACTTGGATTTTTGGTTTAAGTTTTGCATGCACAGTGTTATTGTGCTTATGTCTCAGTAACTAGGCATGGGATTGATTTTAGACATCATAAATATATTAAGGGGTATCAGACTATCAAGGTATATCATTTTTTACTATTACTATGAAGGGCAAGAATTTAAATAGATTTCATTTGATTTACCAACAAGCATTTTGAATAGTCGAGCGTGCTGTCCTCTGACAGCTCTTGTTAATGCACGGGATTAAATATATTCTTCAAACATTGGATATATTTTGGGTTATTATTCACATTTTACTAATAACCCCATCAATATTCATGTTTCACGTGTTGACTTTGATATTCAATATCACCCTTTCAAAAAGCAAAAACATGTAAAAATTGCATAAATAAATGAACATTATTAACACATTTATTCTTCCTGGATGAAATCCTTCCTTGTACATGAGTGTTACACGTTACTTTAAGTTTTGATATTATCAAACTGACTGTCAGTATGGCCTAGGATTATTGAAAGCTTTTAAACTTATTTTTGTGACAAAGATTTTGAGAAACACGTTTTAAAACTTATACTTATTTCTATAGACTGTTCCAGGGTTGAACCAGTACTCACCTGGAAAGTCTTGGTATAATTTACGCTCTTTGAACTCTAAACTTTCGGAACTGTAGTCAGGACCCACTGCATGTTAACTGTCACTATCGGCAATGATTTGGACCTTTTAATGCAGACTTGACCTATTACTAATTTTGATGACTAACAGTCGAGCGTTGTGTGCTATTACTAAAGACAGCACAGTCTTTTGACGTCAGATGTGGCTGTTTTCCAGATTTTGTACGATTTTCCATTTTTGTTTACTTATGAATGATGTATTTATTGATCATGGCATGAATCACATTCAATGATAGCTATAAATTTTATACTTAATTAATTTGATGCTCGAACTTAACATTACATAGCAATTGCCTTGATTTCGAAACAGTCTGTAATTTTGGTATGTTATCTTGAGCTAAACGTCCCACTGACAGTATTTCAGTCATTTTCGTGAATTAATGATGGGGTGTACAATATGAAAAGGTACTGAGATGTTATCTAAAAAATGTCAATTAATCACAGAGTGTGCACTTTTCTGGAGATATCAGTTGCCGTGAAATCATTTATTTTCGTGGGGCACTAATTTTCGTTGATTAGGTGCAGGGTTTTCCCCACGAATATCAACACCCATGGAAAAAACGTCCTTTTTTAAATAGACTTGGCATTTTCTAGTACATGTATCCTCGAGTAATTCCCTTAAATACATCATCAACGAACTTTAATATCAACGAATTTAAGCAAATGTATCCATTTCAAATACTTCAGTTTAATCCAGTAGGTCTACATTATTCAATTCCATAGCTAGGATATCTTCACTGACTGACTTAATCCATATTGAAAATGGAAAACACATTTTGCTATATCATCCATATGCATAATATAATTAATATATATACATGTCCAGCATTGAATATCCAGAATGATGTATCATTAAAATTGCACGTGACGTGCAGAACATATCTTGCCGACCTTTAAAAAGTGGCGAGTGTATAAGGCATCCAAAAATCGCCATTACATTGGACTA
>CM037785.1:1386643-1436643 GCA_021229015.1 Solen grandis
GCGATTTACACTGAAAGTCGTAAAAGGACGTTAACGACAGCACGCGTTTATTTTTTCATGGAATACAATCGATTTGTTGACGATGAAGGTGGCAGAAGAATTTGATGTAATAGTTGTCGGAGCTGGAATAGAAGGATCTGCCACGGCATACCACTTAGCTAAACAGGGGCGACACGTGGCATTGCTCGAACAGGTGAGTAATCTAATACTTTGATTTGGATTCGGTATCTACAATGGAATCAATTGTGTAATATATTTTGTACTTTATCATGGTCCATCAAATGCTTAAAAACTTCAGTGTAAATGCAAGCGTCCATTGACTTAGTTACAGACATTTTTTGTCAAAGTCTATAAAGGCTTGCATTTCCGTTTAATTTCCCATGGTCACTTAATGGACCATGATCACAATTTAATAATGATGGATTATTTTAAAGATAATTTTCATATCAGTATTTCTAGAGCTGTTTTAAAGGTTTTCTCGACATGTTTCTTAATTGTTACACTTATTAATATTTCATTTGATATCAGTGGGAATATGGAATATTGTGTACATATGTTCGCAATGATAGGGAACTTTAGCCATATAAAGTGACTGAACTATGGAAAGAGGATATGTTTGTTTGGTTTAACGTCCCAACTCAGTTTTTCTATGTCTACTGGAGACAGAAATAGTGCTGCCACATTGTAAATTCACGCTGTAGATTTGTGGCATATTTACCACGCGAATGATAGCCACATGTGGCAATGTCCAAAACGGAATGTACACAGCTTGAAAAAACCAAATTGGACTCGCCTAGTGACTGCGTACCTTTCCAAGTCCATTTGTATTGTTCACAATAATTTACAAGTATAAGCATTAAAAAAATGCTAAAAATCACCGTTAGCCAAGTGAACAGAAAGTTACACTGTTACGTAAAGGGAAATACTATGTACGTCGAAGTGCTTGCAGTTGAAGGAGAGGTTCATAGCTGGGCAAAGTTATCATGTTTGGTTCAGCATCGATCAACGACAAAAAGGAAATAGACTATAGCAAAGCGTATCAGAAAATAGAAAAGTCCCATGCCGTACACTCCATACCGCACACACTGGACAACAAAGGGGCGTACTCCAATCGAATCTGCCAAATTATGCGCCTACCGGTTCAGCTCCGTCTAGCAACATATACTTCCGGTAGCTTATTAACCAATCCAGATTTCCAAGCGTTCAAAGCAGTTTCCCAAAGCTTGTTCCCGGTAATCTGATATGTTTCTGCGACCGACTGAGAAAGAACCTGTTTCACTATTACGTCAGCGGTGCGGGAGTAAAAGGTTGCTTTCTTGCTCGTTGGTAAAATATTGCGGCCTTGGGCCGGCGAAAGTTACACAATTTTAGTGTACATTTATTTACAGATACCGACTCACCTCTACCCTCTTATGTGCGTGCGACATTCAAATTCTGAATGTCCTATGTCGTGAATGTCGTGCCGCGACATTCAAAATCTGAATGTCCAATGTCGTGAATGTCGCGTGAGACATTCAAAACCTGAATGTCCAATGTCGTGAATGTCGCGTGCGACATTCAAAATCTGAATGTCCAATGTCGTGAATGTCGCGTGCGACATTCAAAATCTGAATGTCCAATGTCGGTGAATGTCGCCTGCGACATTCAAAATCTGAATGTCCAATGTCGTGAATGTCGCGTGCGACATTCAAAATCTGAATGTCCAATGTCGTGAATGTCGTGCCGCGACATTCAAAATCTGAATGTCCAATGTCGTGAATGTCGTGCTGCGACATTCAAAATCTGAATGTCCAATGTCGTGAATGTCGCGTGCGACATTCAATATCTGAATGTCCAATGTCGTGAATGTCGTGCCGCGACATTCAAAATCTGAATGTCCAATGTCGTGAATGTCGCGTGCGACATTCAATATCTGAATGTCCAATGTCGTGAATGTCGTGCTGCGACATTTAAAATCTGAATGTCCAATGTCGTGAATGTTGCGTGCGACATTCAAAATCTGAATGTCCAATGTCGTGAATGTCGTGGCGCGACATTCAAAATCTGAATGTCCAATGTCGTGAATGTCCCCAAAAAAAAGGGTAAGCGACATTGAAAATCTGAATGTCCAATGTCGTCATATGCCTCAGAGGATTTTTTATTCATAGGTCGCGAGTTCTAAAGAAAATGATATCAATCTATTATAATATTGTGTTATAATATGGTTATGTTTCATTTATTATTGACCCAAAGCTTTTTCAGGGCTAGGTCGTTTTGGATGTTACGCACTCTCTGGCTGGGGGTCCAGGTCCCGGTAGCGACCCCTGTGGGTACAGGGTGTTTAATTTAGGCATATTATACTCGTAAAGCTGTCGATCTGACTTGCTTAGAATTTCATCTTGTTTACTAAAATAAAATCGTCATCGCTTCGTATGTAACAGGATGCATTTATAGATTATTTTAAAAGTCCCTTATTTGAATTGCAAACATAAATTAAATTCAAAAACCGATATAGACAACATACTGCCGACAGAGTCTATATTCTCTATTTGTGTCTTTGCAACTTGTCATGCCTCGATTTGCTTTTTAAACATTACTTGTTATGCTATCCTTTCAGAACATAATGATGAATACTCTTCAAAATTAAGGGTCGTTATTGAAAAGAAGCCAGTGATATGTTGATTCGTAGAAAACTTACGAAAATATTAATTTTAACCTTCGGAAAAATACCGCCTCGTGCGATCTTTTTCGGACAATTCATATATGAATATGTATTTGGAAACAGTTTTAGCTTATGAAAAGTTTAGATATCTGAATAATTTTGAACATCACCAATTTTACAACATTCAGAATCCTTACTTTTATGAACCCGAATCGATGGATAGGGGTCATATTGTTTTTGTCCAGTTTGTCTGCCTATGGACGATTTTTACTTTGGCCACACCTTCAAAACTATACAAGGCACTGGCTTGAAACTTAAAATACACATAGATGATAATTAGGAAAAGTGCAACAATCAAGAACCAGAACTCACCTGGTCCCATTTGAATTGTCCCCTTCATATTTTTTTCTTCAATTTTTGTCGGGAACATAACTCGTAAACTATTCAGGGTATTGACTTGAAAGTTTATATATTAACAGATAGTGAGTAGGACCAGTCCAGTGACCAAGAACCATAATTCTACCTGGTCCAATGTTTGAACTATCTCCCTTTTGAACGAGTAAGAGAAGTGCAGTGACAAAAACTAGGGTACTACCGTGTCATATTTTTTTTTATTATCATCCTAATTTAATAAAATTTAATCCCAGACCGTTACTCATTTACTTTTTGGGATAAGGGCTTGATATCCGACATACTTTCTCCATTAATGAATGCCTTTCAATTCATATCATTGATTTGACGTTTTACCCCCTTGCGTACTGATTGGCCAAATGGCTCACCTCATCGAAATTTTTTTTTTGGGGGGGGGGGGGGGGGCGTTCAACTCCCGACGCGACACGGTGCTGATTGGCGTTAGGCTTCTAGTACTAGCTTTAATTCAAAGTAAATACCCATTTCTGTTTAAAGTAAACATATGAGGATATTTAAACCATTTAATCAGATAACGTGAGCTATCACGATTTATCTATCAATATCAGTCTTCTATATTTAGATATTCTTTTCTTCGAATACTTTTCACTTTGTAACGAGAATTGTATTATAATGTTTAAGCTAGTTATCAAAAATTGCAATCTCATTAAAATCAGATCCAGTATGCAAACCACATCGTATAGAGGGTCGTCTCAGATTGACCTTTGAATTAGCCAATCAAATCGGAAGCTACGGAATCGATCGGTATATCAGGGGGAAGTAACCGCATCAATCTCACCATTCTACAATGTAGAGGTGACGTCACGCTCCTCGTCTTACTAATAAGATAGCGTAGTGGTTTATTTTGCGGGCACAATGCAATCTCACAATAGCGTAGAAAGATGTCTAAGCGGCCGGGAGAGCGGTTGTTCATTCGCCCTGTAAGCAAAAGGCCCCGGGTTCGAGTCCCGGTCAAGCTTCACATTATTCTCACCCTGTAACAAATGTTTTACCGAAGTCAGCTAGAAACGCGCTATTTAATTTGTTTAAAATCGAGCACTTGTTTATGCATATTAATTACTTAAAAGGTCAATCTGACGTGACCCCTAATGCGATGATGTCAGATCCTAATCGCGGATAGTGGAGGAGTGCAAATTAGGATGTGCTTTTAATGAGATTGCAAAAATGGTTAACATGGATATATCAACGTAGCATACAAACTAGCAGCACGGTGACCTATCGAGTTTTGTAACCAGCAAACTATTTTGATATAAGATACTAATATGTGAAAATCAAAAACATTTCTATTGGATGAGATCCTTAAGAAATGTTGATCACTGGCTAATAAGGAAGTGATGGGCCCCTCTTACCAGGTGATACATGTGACAATTTGCTTTTCTGACACTGTGATAACAAATGAAATGGTAACTTTAAATAATCATGTGTATTGTTCTGTAGGAGGGGTATAAACATTTTTATTGCTTATGGAAACTTAATTTTCATAAAATTAATATATAATTCTTAACAAGAAGTATTATAGAAAGAAAAAAACCTAAGTTTTTTTTTTAATTCACACATATAAAAAAACTAACCTGGATAGATTTTCCCCATAATGTTTCACACCACACAGTTGAATTTTCTTCAAGAACAGCGGAATAGTTTTATCAAAAACACAATTATTGTTTTCAGAATCTTGCATTATTAGATTTTTACAGGTTTAGATGAAGAACAACACCTTCATATGCTGGTCTTTCAGACAGATTTCTCTAATCTTGAACAGGTTGACTGTTTGGTAAAAGGGGACACGGGCGTTCCTGTCTAGGGGTCCATTTCACTAGACTACGAACAAATTTGATCTTAGTCCTAAACTGTGTCCTCTTATTTTTATTTGCCTACATCCCTGCATTATACGAACTCATCAAGAATGATGATATTTTACATCTGTGAATTTATGGTTTAGTGAAACGGGCCCACGTTGTTTCAGTTCCGGCTACCCCACAACCACGGGAGCTCTCATGGCGAGACCCGCATCACCCGGAAGGCCTATTTTCAAAACATTCTCTACAGTAGAATGATGGATGATGCATTTAAACAGACGGCCGAACTCGAACGGGAAAGCGGACAACAACTTTTTGAGTAAATGGGATTTAATTTGACTTGAACACTTTTCATGCTCTAAACGGAATAAAATGTCTTCTTTTTGTTTGCTTATTTTTCATGAGAAAGACAATTTTTTGCCGAAATAACAAAAATACCATCAACTGTACTCCGATTTTTCCTAAAGCCATATTGAAAATCATTCAGTATATTATAGTCATTTGACCACTGTAATAATCTTTTATTAATTATACTAGAGAAAATTTTAGAAAATATACTAGTCAAAGCTATGCCTCTATAATTATTTACCTCACTTAAATTTCCTTTCTTAGGAACAGGAACAATAATGCCCTTTGTCCAACTGTCAGGATAAATACCCATTGAAAATATATGGTTAAACAATTCACATAACAGAGGTGACAATATATCAACACAGTCAATAAATAACTCCGGTATTAGTTATCATACCCAGCCTTTTACCCCTCTTTAAAGATATATGGCTGAATTAACTTCATCAACAACAATTTCTCGATCCAAAATATCTAAAGACTCTGTAAATGTGTACTCATTTAATTCATTTTCAACGGTATCATTTTTAAAATGGTTAACATTTGGAAATAGTTCACTAAAATGATCATAAAAATCATCAACAGATATATCAGAGTTTTTATTGTTTCTACCTTTAATCTTTTTAATTTCATTCCAAAACTTATTCGGATTAGACTTAGCCATATTATGCAAATCTTGCCTTTGTTTATAATTAAATAATGTCTTGGCCCTTCGAATAATATTTCTGTAATTCCGACGCTTACTTTTAAGTTCATTCAAATCATCATTAGATCTGGTGCTACGATACTTTTTACAGGATTCTCGAAAATCTCTTCTTGCTTTCTCACAATCACCATTAAACCATTTATTTCTCACTTTTCTAAATGTTTTCTTGTTACAGTTTTCGGAATTATCAGTAAAAATACCAAATACTTGGCATGCTTGTTCATATAGGGTATTTGAAAATATATGTATTCCCCCATCAATAGATAATGTAAGTTTTTTTTCTTTTATTAACAATTGTGTTTAAACAGTCTAGTTTACTAGACACTTTTCCGTTAAAAAAACTTTAGATTTATCATACATTAACTTATGTGTATGTCTGTTAACTTCATTATCTAGCTTTTCATTAAAATTCAATAATAAATTTACCTGAATTGGAGCATGTGAGGAACACGCCTGCAAAATTATTAATAAAGGGAAACAATTCACCAGTACACAGAAAATAATCTATCAAACTATTACCCTGTGTACACATATACGTACAACTGCCCACCCCGCTATCATCACCTACACGTCCATTAACTATCCTGAGACCACTAGATAAACACAGGTTAATAACCTTCTTTCCAGAAGAATTAACATTTTTGTCCAATGAGAAACGACGCGAAAAACCCGCATCATTAAAATCGTCATCGTGGCCTATATTCAAAAAACTATCTACCCGCCCAGAATTTACAGAATAGTCGAGCCTATCACCACATCTGACAAGATCGCCTATTACTGATACGTAACCTAAATTACTGTAAATCCTAACATCATTCTACCAGTAAGCAGTGTAAAACTTACTTGTGTGTGTTAATAGAAACTGTCGCGATCGTCTTTTAAACATTCCTTAACGCCAGAGGATTAGAAAGAACGAAATTTACATTAAAGTAAATCAAGTACTTATTTAATGTTTCTAAACCAGGCCATGCAGCTACTTAGAAATTGGATCAGAAAGCGACCAGCTGATTCGTACTACTATAGCAGATCTAGCCGAACAGAAAGCTGATTTTGAGGTACTGGATAAAAAGGCACAAAGCAGAAGGTATCCGATGTTCACATATCCGGATGGTTATATTTTTGTACACGATAAACACGGAGGGATTCTCAAAGCAGAAAAGATGTTGCAAGCATTTCAGGTAGAGGCGATGCAGATTTATTTTTCAAATTCAAATTGAAATCACCAAATATTCATTTTCATTTCTTTCGACTCTTCGTGTGATTTTTTTAAATATATCTTTTAGCTAATAAGTCTATTGCTGAAATCAAGGGGGGTGGGGTGAGAGGGGTATACGAAAAAATTCATTATACACCTGATGGCAGTTGGTCCATAGAAGGGGTTGCCCA
Source organism: Solen grandis (assembly GCA_021229015.1). Classification (NCBI taxonomy): domain Eukaryota; kingdom Metazoa; phylum Mollusca; class Bivalvia; order Adapedonta; family Solenidae; genus Solen; species Solen grandis. The sequence goes on from CM037785.1 coordinate 1,393,950, forward strand.
TTTGTAAGATGGAAAGGGGGGGGGGCTTCGCCCCCAAAAGCCTCAAAACAAGTGGAGGTTAAAAGAGTAAAAAGCGTCAATCAAAGCATTTTCAGGGATACAATCAAAACAATCAGTTAAGGTAGAGCCACTCTAATAGACTCTTTCCAGATCTTAATAAAGTATAATCTGAATCAGTATTGTTATACTGATAAAAATCTAAGATTTCAAGAAAATTTATCGTCATTTTATAAAGAAGGTATAGATATTTGCATTACCCTGCCCCCAGTTCGCCTTTTATGATCGAAATGAAAACATACCATCGGATTATATTAAATATATGGTTAATAATTAGTTACCAAAACCATAAATACATGTGTGTTAAAGATTATATGTTTAGATCATGCATAATAGATATACGCGTGTATCGAACTTTTCTCATACGTGGAAGTTGAAAAGTATTAAAAAAAAAATTAACGTGAATCATTTTGAACAATAAATTTGATTCGTGCGATATTAAGGTTTTATTTATAGATATTTAAAATAATAAGGCCCCCCCCCCCCCTTCCAGTTTTTACTGCATTTTGAGGATGACATTTTCTTGACCTACTTGTAGGCCTTCAGCACCTGATAATAACTACACCACTGTTGTTCATTAATTATTTATATCACTCGATCGTTCCATGTTAATACCCATTTTCGTTTAGCTTTATAGAGAAAAAAAAATGAAAGAAGTAAATAAAGGAATCCAACGAGTATAAATATTACTTTAACTTAAAGAGGATTTTTTTTTTTACTTTTTCATACATTTCTTTTCAAAATCACGGGAATTATGAACTTCCTCGTTGCCCCTTCATCTCAAAACTGATTCTCATCAAATGTTACATACTTTTTTTACTAAGTTAAAAGCACAAACATAAAGACACGGTCGTGTCATTACTTAAGGTATATCTACATTCAATTAAGATGTAGGCCTACCATGATTTTTTTTTTTTTTTTTAGGTAAGTCTTGTTTTTAAAATACCGGTTTATAATAATAAAAATGTATATTGGGAAAATAATTATTAAATTGTTTATTTTATCTAAAACGAAAAATACTTGTCTTTTCTTAACTTGTTTTATTAACTTTATGAATACGCAGAGCCAGTTTACGAAATATGGCGGTGTAATAAGAGACGAAGAACCTGTTACTGACGTCATTCCAAACGATGACGTCATCGTAAAGACAAGCAAACGGAGATATAAGTGTAAGAATGTTGTCCTGACACTAGGGCCTTGGTCGGGTAAATTTATTCGCTCCCTTGGGCTGATCTTACCGCTACAGGTAACTTATTATTATACACTTTGAATTTAAACATAACTGTTTGTTTGTATGTGTTATGTCTATGAATTACTAACAATAATTCATCTTTCTAAACTTTCAACTATCTTAGTACAAAACAAACAAAGAAATAACGTTAACGACGTCACTTAGAAACGACGTCACAATTATCTAAAAGAGAACAATATCACATTTCTTCTGTGTTTTAAAAGAGATAGTAAATAACTGTGTTTCGACTTTAACCAAAGCATCTATTATATATAGTGTTTATTATTTCTTGTGATCTAAGATGAAATCTTTCAGTCATAATGGCAACCCCCTTGATCGTTTTGGATGGTCTCTAGTTTGTATTTGTTTTCAGTCAATGGTTTCTTATTAACCTGTCCCATAGTGTCATATCTGATGGTCTGGATGTCAGTTAGGTTGTTTTGAGGTTCTTCAGTCTGGTTTTTTGTTCTGTCGTTGGTGGTGTTTCCTTTCAGGCATACGCAGTAGATGCTCTCTCCAATGGTCATTTTCAAGATTTTTTTTAAAAATGTTGATGCATCTCTGTAAGCTGTTCGTCCATCAGATTTACGTTGTGCCTTAATGCTGGATCCATGTTTGTCAATGATTGTATAATGTTCATGTTCATATGCTGTTCACCATTTATTCTTTTTCCTCTTCTTGAGAAGTACTTTTCCCCCTATTTTGTATTCACATTCCATAGTTAAATAGGATGTCTGTGTTGGTTATCCCATTTCTCCTTGTATTGGTTGTCTTTGTTGGTGATTTCTTTCTCCATTTTACTTTTGTTTGTTTGTGACAGACCTGGGTAATCTAGTTTTGTACGCACAGTTCTCATTAATGCTTCATATGGAGTATAACCTGTAGCAGGTCGCGGTGTTGATCTGTACCCCATTAGCATATTTTGTATTGCTGCATTGATCGATGCACCCTCACTGTGGGCAGTTTTTTTTGTCTTGTTCAATACATGTACTTTCATAAATCGTTCTGCTTCTCCTTTGCTCTTAGGTGTTCTGGAGTTATTCTATGATGGTGAAATCCATATTTCGCAGCAAATTCCCGGAATTCTAAGGAGTTAAATGGTGGTCCATTGTCATTTTCAATTCTTTCAGGAATTCCATATGTAGCAAATATCTTTTGCAGTTGTCCAGAGAAGGTTTTGAATGAGGTTGATTTCATTTGTTCAACTACTGGAAAACTGGGTTTTTTTGTCTATAACAACCAAGTTGTAATGTCCATCTGGATACGGTCCACCAAAATCTACTGATAATGTATGCCATGCCATCTCTGGTATCTCAGCAGGCTTTACTGATTTTTGTTTCTGTTCTTCAGAAGAAATCTGACATTGAAAAAAAAAGATACAATGCCTTCAACTAAACTGTTAAGTCTTGGAAACCAATATTTTTCTCTTGACATTTGTTTGGTTCTAGTCATTCTGAAATGACCCATACTGTGAGCAGCTTTGATTGTTGCTTTCTGGGGCTTCTCTGGGGGATCACCACTTGTCTATTTCGTAAAATCAAACCGTTTGCTCGATACAGTTCATGTCGCACCAAATAAAATGGTTTAATGTCTGGTCGATTCTTGTAATTTTCCCAATCGTCTTTTCTCATAATCTCTTTTATCGATTTCAGTGTTCTATCATTAGACGAAGCTTCCCATATACTATCAGTGACCACTCCATGCTCGTTGAAAACTATCATTTTGACAATGTGCTCGGTGTCATTGCTTTCAGTGTCCTCTAATTGATGTCTCGATAGGTAATCCAGTGGGTCTGCGGCATCTTTTCCTGGTTTATAGATTAGCTCATAATCCACATCTTGCATTTCCATAATCCATTTTTTGATTCTGGGTGGAAGTTTCATGCATGACCTGTTGAACATGTGAATCAAATGTTTATTTGATGTGCTTATTTTGAACTTAGGAGCTCCAAGTAAATAAATGCCAAACCGTGACTTTGCCCATTTTACAGCCAATGCGTCTTTTTCTGTTTGACTGTATCTCCTTTCTGAAGTGGTCATAGATCTGCTGATGTAGCGCACTGGTTGTAAACCTTTGCCAGTCTTCTGGAATAGTCCAGCTGAGAGTCCTTCATGGAAACTTGCTTCTGTCCGTACAACAATTGGTCTTCTTGGATCGAAAAATGCCATAGTGTCTTTGTTAGTGATGCTGTCTTTCAGTTTCGGAAATGCTGTTTACTCTTCTGGCCCCCATGAAAATGGAATGTCTTTCCCTGTCAGTATTCTCAATGGTGCTGTCAGCACTGCATATCTTGGGATAATTTTGGAAAGGTATCCAATCATACCCAAGAAACTGCGAACTTTTTCTTTTGATTCTGGAGGCTTGCAATCTTTTATAGCTTTCACCTTATCTGCAGTTGGTTTTAGTCCTTCATCTGTGAATCTGTATCAACAGAATTCTAAATCCTCTTCAATCTCTCGTAAATTTTAAGCAAAATGAACTGGAATTTTCAGGGTTCGAATTTAAACACTCGTAAACTCGAAAAATGCGGGTGAACAATTAATTTTTAATTTTCATTTTCTATTACTCGCATTTGTTTTTGAATCTCAATAAAATCAGCATCGTGTTTTTAAGTCAGAACATGTAAAAACTATAGCACGGAGCCGTAACTTAAACATACGTGCACCTGCTAGACTGACATACCGTATTTTCGTATGCTAGTAATTACTTGTTAGTATTACTACACAGAGCGCAGTGTCTGACCATTTGTGTTTATCATTTTATGCAGCCAATACTTGTGTCAAATTTGTTAAAACAAATTATGAAAGCATTACACAATAAATTTTTTTAGATAATCGTAAATAGTAATAATAAAATAACGTCATCATTCGACAGTATATTGACAATAATAATTGTACTTTTTATTAATAAATTTTAAAACCTCTGGTATCTCACACTGAGAAGAAAATGACTCTCCAGTTTTCTTTCTTTAAAAATATACCATTTATGAAATTGCCAGTGAATGATAAATTTGCAAGTTAAAATTTCAGCTACTCGCAGAAAATGTTCCGAGTGTTAGAAATCGTTAAATTCGTGCCAAAGCTTTAATATTATACAGTCGAATCCCGGTTATTCGAAGTCCTGGGGGATCGGCGTTTTATTTCGAGTAAGGCATGTATTCGAATAAACCAAATCACGTCGACCGTTGGAACAAAAGCCCATCCCAGGCAGTGAACGTAATATATAATGTACTTTATATCAAAATATGTTATTTTGATTTAGGAACGTTAATGAAAACGACTATAGATAATTAACTTTCATCTTTTTATGCATAAATGATATCGATGCATATATAATAAATGCATACGTCAATAACAAAGATACATGCATACATTTATCAGGTGTGACTTAATCACATGCGACTACACGTATCCAATATCAACGTCGTCTTGAAAACAGCAATGGATATTTGATATTTAATTAACACCATTCATCTATTTCTGCATAAATTATACATAATAAATGCATGCATCCATTCATCAGGTCTGACTAAATCACAAGAAACTACATGTATCAACGTGATATCAACATCATCTCGAAATGTTCATTTAAAAAAGGATGTAATCGTGGTCTGCTTGTTACACTTTTCAAACTCCAATCAATTAACAACTTATGCAAACTGTAAGCGGCCGTCTTCCACCCATTTCGGTAATTAATTGACGTTTGCGCTTTTCCATTGTTTGTTTTCAAAATGTCGCCGGTAATTAATGTTCGTCAGCGACTTCGGATAAGGAGGTGCGAAACTCTTACGAATTTATTGGCACGGGCCGAAATATCTTTTCGGATGAGGCCAGGTATTCGAATGGCACAAATTTGAATAACCCAGATATTTTTTATATAGAAATAAGGAGAGTGATTGGGACCAACGAAGTGTTTCGAATGACGCCGGGTATTTGAATGAGAGGTGGTGGAGTAACTGGGGTTCGACTGTAGTTATGCCCTATATTATATTTCATTATTTCTTCTCTTACTTATACAGAGGAAGTCGACAAAAAGACCTGTCATACACGTAATTGTATGATTTCTGTTTAAGCAGTTAGCTTTACAAATTTTATATGATATATTGAAGGCTTGATCCCTTTCTTTGTGTAAAGTATGCTAGATATAGCCTTCCTTAACCCACTTTTCAAACATCGTGTCTCATGTTACAATATACCTGTGTTTTTTAAATGTTCTTTACCTGGCAAACTCATGTGATTCACCAGTTCTCTCAGGGTCACATAGGCCTTGGTCCTTTGACTATAAATCTACCTTTTTTTCCATTTTTATATTAATAAGTATATTTCTACAAAAGTGAGCATACAAAATTAGTGTCTTTAAAGTTTCTACGGCGCTATTCCCCCAAGCACAAGCAAAGTAAAAACACGTGTCTTTGAGGAAATGTACACTCAGTCCAACTGCATTGAGGTGTTTTCTTATAAACATCGTCAATTCCACAAATTTCATTATGCTTTTCATCATTTTGATTGAATTTGAACCACATGTTATAATTAAGTCCTTTTCAATGTTAGTTAACTTGTAGTTTTTTTTTTCTTAAATCCCAAACAACTCCAAAAATTAATTTTCAGGTGCAGCGAATAGCACTCTGCTATTGGAAAGAAAAGATAAAAGGAGAATTTAGTGCGTCTAAATGTCCAACTTTTTATGAGATAAGAGGATGTGAAAACTTACCTATATTCGGTTCTCCTGCATACGAGTTTCCCGGACTTGTGAAAGTGGGTATCTTTCTGTCTGTTTTTCCGTCTGTCTATCCAACCATTATTAGATTACAATCATGGTTCTTCAAGTGCTTAAAATAACTTCTGTGTATATGCAAGCATCCGTTGACTTGCAATTATAGGCTCTATTGCTCAGAGTCTTTAAAGGCTTGCATTTACCGTAAAAAATTATTATCACTTGATAGACCATGATCACAATTTAGTGATGGATCGATTACCTTAAGAAACTGTTCCGGATAATTTTCATACGCCACGCATGCAGTATGATACGTCAACCCCCAAGATTCAATTTTCATTTTTTTTTCAATTCACCCTGAATTTAATTTATGAAACACTTGAATTTATCAAAAAGATCGATCTAAAATAGAGGAAAGAAAGTTGTTCTTTCGAAATAAATCACTGATAATTTTGAATATTTTTTTTTCAATATCTATCCACTTTGGCCATAAATTCAGGGTGACTAATTCAAACTACTTTTATTACGTATATTACAATGTAGGTTTTAATTGTTTGTTTGCTGACCTTGATTTATAAAATACATGCATAAGATAAAGTATATGAAGACATTTCTTTTGGCAATAGAAGACGGCAGCGAGCGTAGGCTTCTATAGTTTGGAAAAATGTCTAGCTATATTCTATTAGGCTTAGAAGTTCCCGACTTAACTTAAACCTATTGCACCGAAGCCGAGACAAAATATTCATGTTACCCTATTCTCTGTCAATCAGAAGTATCTCGACTGATGGCGGCAGACGGGAAAATAATTATGTGCAGACAATAAGTTGGAGAGGGGTCATTTTACATAAACATTCGTGTGTTCAATTTTAATCGATAGTAGAGAAACGCACCCCTATTCGATATAATAGAACAAACTTGAATGTAAGTTTCACAATGCTTGGACATCATGAACTGAGGATGGGTGGTGGTAAATTTGAGTCAATTTTAAATATCGATTTGATCAAGATATTTCAGCGTATAAATAATTTAATGAGGAATTTACTTGTGTTACTAAGTAAACTGCAGAGAGTGGGGCGCGACTGGTATCATTGCCTACTGTGTCTTTATTTTGTTGTTGTTATTATCCAAGTGAACATTAAAGAAAGGAAATATATGAGCTACTGTAAATTTAAAGGAGAGACAGAGAGTTGTGAAAGACAAGATGACAGAAAAAGTGACATTATTAGCAAGGATTTTACTGTCTGTGTATGATCACAGTTGCAATATCATTTTGGCCGAAAAGAAAATTTCAGTTCAGAGAAACGGTTGAATAGAGCCGGGTAACATTTTACGTCATCTAAAAACAATGCCTTTGATGCGAGTTTTGTTGCACATGCGCATCTTTCTATTTTGTACATTTACAATAGAAAATAAAAAGGTGTTCTATAGAAATAAATCATGGATAACTTATAATTGTAAATAGATAAATGGAGAAAAGGCTTATGATGGAAATTTTTCATGCGATGAAACGAATATATCACTCATTGTCAAGGCAACTCCGAGAATTTGTCAGTAAATTTACCATAATAAATTAAAGGCAAGGCTCATTTTTTCTCAGAGATTATAATAATTTCAATAGCTGAAATGCTACGCAATTAAACGAGATTGTTAAGTTACCTAAATGGCATTTAATGACCACATATCCGATTTCCGCTGGCTTTGCATCACATAAAATGCATCAATTTTAGTATTTTGGATGGATGTTAAAATACTACCTTTGTTTACCTTTTGTTATTGCGTAGCATTTCTGGTATAGAAATTATTACAGTCTCTAAGATATAATGGGTCTTTAATGTCAATGTATTTGAAGATCTGCTTACATGACGGCCCAACAGTTGATCCCGACTCTCAGGAGGAGGGCAAATTGGACCGGGGTATCAAGGCCTTATCTCGGTACGTTGCCAAGCACCTCCCGTCTCTGGAAAATCAGCCCAGCATCGTGGACTCGTGTCTGTATACAGTAAGATATCTTCTACTGGGTAGTTAAGGTATTCCATCCATCATTAAGTTATAATCATGGTCATTCATATGCTTAAAATACTTCGGTGCAGATGCAAGCATGTTGGTTCTTTTGCCTTTAATTTATAAAGACTTGCATTTACTATGAAAATTCCCACGATCACCTGATTGACTAAGATCACGATTTATTAATGGATGGATTACCTTAAGATGTGCCTTATAAGTCCAATATTTTCTGATATATTGGACTTTACATTTAAACAACTAATTTACCAAATGAAGAGAAAAAAAAAAAAACGTTTATCAAAATTCATGGATGATAAGAAATTAAGGATAAAAAGGCCCTATGAGAATTTCCATGTATATTAAAAATGCATGTATATGTGGGGGGGGGGATAAAAATAAAAACAAAAAACACGGGGCAGGACAAAAAACCAAGAGTTACCGCCTTGGAACGTTGGAACGGTCAGTCGGCATTAGGACCAACTAGAATGTTTAATCCATATTTCAAAGAGCCCAATCTTGCATTCCCTAAAAAAGCAAAAAATAATCGTTCAAAAGTAGCTGACTAACTTATGAGATACGACATAAGCAACACTCAAGATCTCCATTTCTCGACTATATGTCTTATGTAGGTTAGCCTAGTAACAAACAGGCAATAAATGCCAAATGATTTGTTTAAAAGCTCACCATTATAGTCATGCATGTTGATTTACTACAGTCACTGACTTCCTTGAGATGCAGTTTTTAAATGCATTAAAACTGTTCTTATATTTTATATTCCTACTTTCATACGAGGGGTGTTCGAAAAGTGCCCGTTCGAAAAGTATAAGTTCCATAACTTATTAATTAATATGGTTATTAAAATGAAATTTTCTAAACCTAAAACGACACTTTGATATATTTTTAACTCAATCCGAACTAAAAAGTGCTAAAAAATGACGCATGCAAAATCCACAGTTACTACGACAACGTCGGTTTACGAATATTTTTCGAACACCTCTTGTTTTTCTTTATGTATATATGAAACAAATGTCTCAAATGTATCCAGATTGGAAAGTACTTTGAGCCTAGGACCCAAGCTAAACTATGGCTTCCTTCCGAACATTGACAAGGACATCATTTATTTGAATAATGTTGAATGCAATGAAAGACTGCGGGCGGATTAACATGGGATAGTTATTATTCTTAACCCAAGCTGGTCCTTAAGCATGGTCGAATTCGAGTAGAGAGGGCAAAGCTCATACATTTTGATATCAAAATACTGTTACTTCACACGTTTTCCTGTTACTCTAGTTAATCAAGCCTACTCTTGTAAATCAGATGAACCCGCTCTTTGTTTATCAATCCGGAGTTATGGTCCTTGATTCAATTCATAAGGTGCATGCGTCATGCCTATGGAGGTTATTGACTGCAGGGCACGATGTTGTTGATTACTTGTTGAGATTAGACAAGGTAGTAAAATATGAGTAATTTTGTTTTTCTATTTCAATGTTAAGAAATGACCTGGGGTTGTAAAGAAGGCCTACAGTTTTTATTATGAAATATGCTTATAAACTTATTTTGGTTAATCATATAACAGAACAGAACAGTAAATCATATAATACTTTTAAGTCTCCGATGTAAGTATATCTTCATGTCGCTATTTTGATAAAAAATGACACGGATATTTTGTTCACATTAAAAATGGCTGTTTCTAGCGCAGAAAATAGATACATTACACATAGAAGACATTAAAAGCCATGTATAAGATGGCTACGTAACATGTTCCCCTCAGATTCGTTAGTGAAGAGTCGCTTTGCGTGTATACGGAGTGATACAGTAAAATGGGCTGCGGTCATTGGATTTCCAGCCACTAAAATTGCGCCTTGCGTCGACAGCCTAAAGAATGATTTGCATTTGATATTAAGCTTGTTTACCTATACCTAATGTGGCTATATACAGAAAAATAGTAACGTATAGCTTTCCATGATAGACCATTTTTTTCTGTTAAAAGTTTGGCAACTTTCACATTAAACTGATATTCTTTCTCTAGATGACGCCGGATAAACACTTTATACTGGACACGCACCCAAAATGGAGAAACGTGGTCATCGGGGCAGGTTTTTCAGGTGAAATTTTCTATAGAATTAAGTCCAGGTAATAAATTGAATCCAATATCCAAGTAGTCATTTTTGCGCAAAAACGGACATCTATATAAAAAGTAGCATCTATATAAACATTGGCAGCTATAAGAATCTTAACATCTTTTGGACATTGACAACTATACAAACTTGTCATTTTAAAAATATTATATTTATTGATATATAAATAACATTGACATCTATACAAATAATAGAATCTACACAAACATTGACATCTTCAATATATACAAAAAAAAAAAAAAAAATCAATAATAGAATCTACACAAACATTGACATCTATATAAATAGTAGAATCTACACAAACATTGACATCTATATAAATAATAGAATCTACACAAACATTGACATCTATATAAATAGTAGAATCTACACAAACATTGACATCTATATAAATAATAGAATCTACACAAACATTGACATCTATATAAATAGTAGAATCTACACAAACATTGACATCTATATAAATAATAGAATCTACACAAACATTGACATCTATATAAATAGTAGAATCTACACAAACATTGACATCTATATAAATAGAATCACACAAACATTGACATCTATATAAATATAGAATCTACACAAACATTGACATCTATATAAATAATAGAATCTACACAAACATTGACATCTATATAAATATAGAATCTACACAAACATTGACATCTATACAAATAGTAGAATCTACACAAACATTGACATCTATATAAATAGTAGAATCTACACAAACATTGACATCTATATAAATAGTAGAATCTACACAAACATTGACATCTATATAAATAGTAGAATCTACACAAACATTGACATCTATATAAATAGTAGAATCTACACAAACATTGACATCTATATAAATAGTAGAATCTACACAAACATTGACATCTATATAAATAATAGAATCTACACAAACATTGACATCTATATAAATAATAGAATCTACACAAACATTGACATCTATATAAATAGTAGAATCTACACAAACATTGACATCTATATAAATAGTAGAATCTACAAAATTAGAAAAAAACATTGACATATAAAATTAGAATCACACAAACATTGACATCTATATAAATTAGAATCTACACAAACATTGACATCTATATAAATAGTAGAATCTACACAAACATTGACATCTATATAAATAGTAGAATCTACACAAACATTGACATCTATATAAATAGTAGAATCTACACAAACATTTACATCTATATAAATAGTAGAATCTACACAAACATTGACATCTATATAAATAGTAGAATCTACACAAAAACATTGACATCTATATAAATAGTAGAATCTACACAAACATTGACATCTATATAAATAGTAGAATCTACACAAACATTGACATCTATATAAATAGTAGAATCTACACAAACATTGACATCTATATAAATAGTAGAATCTACACAAACATTGACATCTATATAAATATAGAATCTACACAAACATTGACATCTATATAAATAGTAGAATCTACACAAACATTGACATCTATATAAATAGTAGAATCTACACAAACATTGACATCTATATAATAATAGAATCTACACAAACATTGACATCTATATAAATAGTAGAATCTACACAAACATTGACATCTATAAATAGTAGAATCTACACAAACATTGACATCTATATAAAATAGTAGAATCTACACAAACATTGACATCTATATAAATAGATAAATACTACACAAACATTGACATCTATATAAATAGTAGAATCTACACAAACATTGACATCTATATAAATAGTAGAATCTACACCATTGACTTCATTTTAAATAGTAGAATCTACACGAACATTGACTTCTATATAAATATAGAATCTACACAAACATTGACATCTTATAAATAAGAATCTACACAAACATTGACATCTATATAAATAGTAGAATCTACAAAAAACATTGACATCATAATAAATAGTAGAATCTACACAAACATTGACATCTATATAAATAGTAGAATCTACACAGACATTGACATCTATATAAATAATAGAATCTACACAGACATTGACATCTATATAAATAATAGAATCTACACAGACATTGACATCTATATAAATAATAGAATCTACACAAACATTGACATCTATATAAATAGTAGAATCTACACAAACATTGACATCTATATAAATAGTAGAATCTACACAAACATTGACATCTATATAAATAGTAGAATCTACACAAACATTGACATCTATATAAATAGTAGAATCTACACAAACATTGACATCTATATAAATAATAGAATCTACACAAACATTGACATCTATATAAATAGTAGAATCTACACAAACATTGACATCTATATAAATAGTAGAATCTACACAAACATTGACATCTATATAAATAATAGAATCTACACAAACATTGCAATCTGTATAAATAGTAGAATATACACAAACATTGACATCTATACAAATAGTAAATAATAGAATCTACACAAACATTGACTTCCATATAAATAGTATAATCTACACAAACATTGACATCTATATAAATAATAGAATCTACACAAACATTGACATTTATATAAATAATAGAATCTACACAAACATTGACATCTATATAAATAATAGAATATACACAAACATTGACATCTATATAAATAATAGAATCTACACAAACATTGACATCTATATAAATAATAGAATCTACACAAACATTGACATCTATATAAATAGTAGAATCTACACAAACATTGACATCTATATAAATAGTAGAATCTACACAAACATTGACAACTATATAAATAATAGAATCTACACAAACATTGACATCTATATAAATAGTAGAATCTACACAAACATTGACATCTATATAAATAGTAGAATCTACACAAACATTGACATCTATATAAATAATAGAATCTACACAAACATTGACATCTATATAAATAGTAGAATCTACACAAACATTGACATCTATATAAATAATAGAATCTACACAAACATTGACATCTATATAAATAGTAGAATCTACACAAACATTGACATCTATATAAATAGTAGAATCTACAAAAACATTGACATCTATATAAATAGTAGAATCTACACAAACATTGACATCTATATAATATAGAATCTACACAAACATTGACATCTATATAATAATAGAATCTACACAACATTGACATCTATATAAATAATAGAATCTACACAGACATTGACATCTATATAAATAATAGAATCTACACAAACATTGACATCTATATAAATAGTAGAATCTACACAAACATTGACATCTATATAAATAGTAGAATCTACACGAACATTGACATCTGTATAAAGAAGAATCTACACAAACATTGACATCTATATAAATAATAGAATCTACACGAACATTGGCATCTATAGAATTAGTAGAATCTACACAAACATTAACCTCCATACAAAGAGTAGAAGCTACACAAACATTGACACCTATACAAATAGTAGAATTTGAATCGGTATTAAATCGTGATAGGCTTTTATTGGTTAGAAATGGAATAAGCTGCACTCTTATATTGTATAATGTTTTCACAGGACACGGGTTCAAACTTTCTCCGGTGGTTGGAAAGATCCTGGCAGACCTAGCATCCGGGAGGAAGCCGTGCTATGACATGGACTTATTCAAAATAAACCGGTTTCTGAAACATAAATTATAACTCGATAATTCAGATTAACGTGATGAAGCCTCTGTTTTCCCGGATGCAGAATCGGTGACAATGAAGCCACATAAAGCTATATCATTTATTGTCCAAACTTTTCATAATATTGCAAACGTTTCTTGTCCATGATTTAGAACCCCTTGTATTGATCAGTTCACTTTTATTCAACTTGATGACTTGATCCTACATCTAGGCATTAATGGCGGTGTGGTGCAGTTGTAACCTACCCAACTGCGGTTCGGAATGTGATTGGAGAGACAATGATATTTTAAATGGCCCACCCGGGCGAAGAGTACTTGTCCAGTTAGTAATGCGATTAGTATAGTTTGTAAGATCTTATTTCCCAGTCGTCGTAAATAAATAACTTTAAACTATCTAGGCAATGAGTCCTTTTGACATTCCATTCCCGCCCTCTCTCTCTCTCTCTCTCTCTTACCTTGATGCACTTTATGACTTTTAAACTTGCAGGCAAATATATCACATGACAGATAATGACTGTGTTTAATCGTATTATTAACGTCACACAGAAACTAGATCACACAAGTTTTTATGAAGCGCGATCTCCAATGCAATGTTGTACGTATCTTTCGTGATTTGTTAAACTATTAATGTGTATTACAGAAATAAATACTGAAGATTGCTTTGCACTATTGTCAGTTAAAGTAATTTGATTCGTGTGTGACACAACGCTTTATAAGGTGAAATCTAAATTAGGCCGCAAAAATTTCACAAAGGTAGCCTACTTTAGACTATAACTTAAAGATATTTCGATTAAAAATAGGGGGTCACCATGCTTGTTTTAGAGATTTAACTTATGGAATAATTGTTCACTAAACTTTGTTAGAAAATCAAGGCATTAATAATTGGATAAATTTCCTTCCAGATCTAAATATTTTAATAGCATATTAAAATACACGTAATATTTTATAAAAAAAATTGTAACTTATAATGTTTTATAAGTTACAGGAGATAAGACTGTCACACATGCATTGATAATACAAAACGAGCAAAAAATACATTGTACCAGGACCAAAAATATGTACAAAAACTACCCAAAAACTGTGACATTTACTTTTCTCAATACAAAAAATCAACGGACAGATTTCTTTTTTTTTTTAGCAACAAGCCTCTAAGAAAAGGACTTTTTAAAAATGCAATATACATCGCCATGTTTGTTTCTTTACAATGTGATTTCTCAAAATTAGGCAAATATACTTTTAATATGTTTTAACTCACGAATCTTCAAATTTGGGATTTCCTTCAAATTTTATTAATAAGATAAGTAGGAATTACTTAAATAAAATCAATGGTAACCTGCTGAAACATCCTTAACACCCATTACTGTGGCATGAAGGAGACATGAAAGATACTTCTTTATATCGGATACACCGCTTTCACATGCAATAACTATCACGTGCCCACGCGTTAGCTACTGAATTCGCACGTAACTTAAGTATCACTTGTACACGCGATATGTGCGAAGGCGGGGGTTATCGCCTGCGAAGTATGCGTTCGGACGCAAAAGTTGTCGCGTGCTTACGTGATATAGTAAAATATAGGATAAATATGACGAATTTTATGTTAAAAAATTCATTCTGCGGGGAAAAGGGCAGTAATCCTTTCACGTTATATCACATCAATCGTATACAGTAGTTAAGAATATCAATGTCCATATTATTGGTACTGTACTATTTTGAAAGTTACATATATTAATTAAATATTCATCCAATTTTATCGTTGCGATTTCATTTTGTTATGATATAATATACTCGTTTATAATTTTCACTGTTCTATCTGTCTGTTCTATCCCCGCCTCTCGTAACCTCAAATCTTCGTTTCGTTAGCGTAACTTGAAGGATGTATCATGTATGTATGTGTGTATATGTATATGCGATTAAATGAACATATAATTATGTTGTACACACACCCCTCCCTCTTTCTACACGCTCTTGCACACATCCACCATGTCCCATCCCGTGGTGACACTGACAGGATATCTACGATCTCCACCCATCATCATAAGCAGCAGCAGCTGCAGTAACAACCATTATCATACTTATTCCCATCATCTTTTCATCATCTTTCTTATCTATATAATACAAAAATATGGGAACAATAATCATAATGATAATAAGTTTAAATGAAAACGCATTCATTTATTATTTCTAAAATTTCACGCTGAAGTTACTGAAGTCACTTATAACTGAAACGTTATAAAATTCGCATTTAAAGGAGGATACATTTTAGATTTAATTTATATCATGTCGTAAAACGGCCATTTATTTGCCACGGTGAATACAACTTATATCAACAGTATGTTTTCTCAGTATGTTTTACAAAAACTACATACATGTAAAATGCGAATGCTGCATTAACATCAGATCGATGTACACGTGTAGATACAAGGATATACCTTACAGCTACCACCGTAAAAGATTAATAATATTTAAGTATCTCTTATAAGTAATTGAAAAGTCGTATATGCATGGTGTATTTCGATCGTGGAACATGTATACCTTTTCATGGTTTGTATATAGAGTTTTCAGGGCCTCCGTAGCCGAGATGGTAAAGTCGCTGACTTTAACACTCCAGCTGGCTTGCGTTAAGTCGGTGGTTCTACCTGGATGACTCCGTGCATTCGGGGTCTTTCTCCACCTGTTGGTGTTAAATAAACCATATTTTTTGATGAATCATTTATTGCAGCAGACGATTTACTTATTTTAATGTTGTTTTCTTATTCTCGAACATTTCTTCCGAGTTAGGTCTCGAAATAGCGCTGAGCGATTTTAATGTATATTTGCAATATGTATGAATAGATACACGACAGCAACACACTCATTCACACATACACCCCATCCCCCGCCAAAAATAAATAAATAATAGCAAGAACATACAAATACACCAACAAAATACACAAAAGACAGTGAAAAATGCATTGTTAAATTGCCAATATCATAGTGTATGATTATAGTCAAACCTGTCTTAAGCGGCCAGTCAATAGAACAAGAGAAAAAGAACGCTTAACAGAGATGACCGTTAAATGAAGGTTAATGATATAATTAAAGCTATTTTGGTTATATTGAAACTGACCGTTAATAACAAGTTGACCGCTTAATACAGGTGACATTTAATACAGGTTCAACTATATCTAAACTATTACGTATTATCACATAATAAGATGCATAAGTAGAAACCATGTATACATTTTGTATCATTATACTACTGCTATATAGGGGCTTAAGTGCAACTGGTTGTCCGTCTCTTCGATTGTATTTCGCTTTTATAGCGACGTTGATGGAGAAAGAGCCAGAATGTAAAGAAACACGCGGGTAAGGTCACATTCTAACAACAGAAATAATGGCCAGACCAGGTCTTGAACCACGAGGGTGAGGGGCAAATGATAGTTTATTAACACTCATATCCACTGATCCTCTGAATCTTCTTACAGCAATTGATTATTGGCGTTGGGACAGACGCTAAGTATTTCTTTTAACATTACTTCAAAGGGAAGTAAATCCAGACAGAAGCAATGGAAGTCGATTGTGATTAGATTTCCTTCATGGCAAACTAATGACATTACTAACTGTACCCCGCAGTTCGCATGAATAAGACAGTATATCTATTAATTATAGTAAATTGTAACACTTTACATCACGGGTAGAGGCTAATGACGGTCTATGGCGGCTAAATGTGCAGAAAATTTAGGAGCTTTTATTTATTAATCTATTTATTTATCTATTTTTTCATTTATTTATTTATTTATTTATTTATTTATTTATTTACATTATCAAACAATAACGTGAAATTAGGAATTGTTTCATAACGGTATAAGATTGTATTTTAGTTACATATTTATTAAATACATATAGATTATACTTTTATTAAATTATAATAAATTATATGTTTTATTTACCTGTAGTGCACCACCTACTACAACCGGTTTGATTTTTACCTATTTCTTTGATAGGCGCTGATAGAGCGTAAGCAAAAAAATGTTATTTGTTCCTTTTTAGGAATAGTAATATGTATCAGATTCTTCACGGGCATTTTGAGGAGAAATTCATCCTGGTCAGGACAGTCCACTTCTGGGAGATAGGCCTTACAGATCCGACCTGTTAGCCACAGTTAATATACGAAGGTACATCAGAAAATTTCTGGTTTGTTCTATTTTCTTTTCTCAATGCAATTCATGAAGACATGAAGAATACTCTTAGTGATGGCTGCTCTTCACGTCCAGGTATCAACAACTGGACTGCAGAGTTCAAACGAGAAATAAAATTTAAGAGAAACGGCAAAGAAAAATCAAAACAGGATCCTTTGCTCCGGGACATTGTAGCTGCCACAGTTCATGTGGGATGGCCAAATATAGTGATGAATTGTTTGAAGTGTACTGAATTAAGGGATGATTATATTGAAAAATAAGACTCCTGTATTTGGTTAAAATACTAGACCAGAAACGTTTTAATTTGTCGTTACTTTTAGGTCAAGTGATACCATCTGAATACCGCTGCAATACATAGCGCGAAGCAATGTTTAAATTACTGACTTTCAACCATTCCCGTTTTACAAACTATTCAAAGTACATGACAAAGGTGGCATGAATTATTGCCATAATAAATATTTAAGCCAGAACTACTTTTTTTAATCACAATAACAAAAGTGATGACATTCGCCATAAGCATATAAGTAGTGCTTTGTACTAAATATGACTGGTGGAGTTAGGACCAGTCACCATAACTACCATAACTACTCCAAGTGCTCGGCACCAAGTACTTTGATTTCATTACATACTTGTGCAATATTTTAAGTCTAAAAAGCCTCCAAAATGAGGCAGTGTTTGATATTTATGCTGGAATATATTTCATGTGTCAACAGGATAGGCAAGTCAGATATTTATGACCTGTTTCTAATTGTGGACGATTGCTGTTTGATCAGTATCGTATTTCCTTTGGAGGTTCTCATGAACAGGAAATATAGTCTCGGAAAATAGATTTGTCCTTTAAATAACACCTTAACCATTAGCTTAAAATATCTATAAGTTTGAAACTCAAGCTATTTGTTTTAATATCACATTACAGATGATTAAGACCTGGAATAGGCTGTTGTGAAAATAGAAAAGCTTTCACAAAATATTTTCAAAATAACAATGTATGCGATTTAAAAATCTTTGAATGCTTGCGGTTCTCTCAAGCAAAAAGGAATTGCTAGTTATTTCCCCTTGTACTATCCAAACAGTGTCTGCAATAGTATCTAAACGCAGTTTCCTTCTTTTCTTTTAAAATCCCCTTTCTTTTACCTATACATAAATAATAATTCGATGTTGTTGGGGTTTTTTTTGTTTACATAATTCAGTTTTTCCCCTGATGTAGATAAATTGTTTTATTTACTCACATTATTGTTCGTATAAAATTGACAAATTAAAAAAAAAAGAAATCTTATGTCACGTTCTTTAGTCTATTTCCTTTATTCTGACCGTGGTTAATGGAACATTTAAAACTTATTTTCCATGTCAGGAAATAAAACAATGAGTTACTGCACAGAAAAATGGAATAAAATTACACTCATCAAAAGCCTGCCTGTAATTTATGGCTAATATACAATCATAGCCTCTTGAACCATAATCAACAACCCACGGGAATCCACTGGATAGAACTCGGGCTGATTTGTAGCATCATTTTCTATTGATTTCTGTGATCGACAGTGAATCTAGACTGATTCCCATGAATTTTGTTCTATTAAGGATCAATGCGCAGTATAATATTCGACAATTTTCCAATTACCGCACCATAAATGGCCATAGCTATTATATCTAAATGCGTTGATCATGTAAAGCCACTCGGTGTCTGTGTACGATTTACTATCCCGTGAAGGTCACTCTCACATATGTGTTATTTCGTACAATGTTTTTGAATGGCTCGATCTGAGATCTTTCTTGAACTGATGCGAGATATTTCCTCAGTCAGTTCTTCCAGTAAAGTCGATTCCGGCATGTAAAGCGACTCGGTCTGGGACCCTTTTCAGCGGTGAATCAAAGGAACGAGCGTTTTATTAAATGCCTTCGTATAGGAATATAAGACCCGAGTACAACGGAACTCTTCTGAGAACCAGGAGTTTATTGAATATTGATTGCAATAAAAGCGCTGGCTTCGTCTCACAAGAAGATGGCTGCATCCGGGAGCATGAAAAGTAGGCAACAACTAGATGTCAGAAATATTGGCAATATTTATTGTAACTATATATATTTATGTATGTATGTGTGTATGTGTATAATAATAATTATAAAAAAAATCTACTAGTATTTATATGCAGCCCGATGCAGCATAGCTATAGATATAATTATTTATCATATGACATTGTGCTCAAATAGCTGTTTCCGGTTTCGTATAACCATTACATATTTTCTTATATTTAACACGTTACATATAACTTTTAGGCCGAATTACATCACTCCGCGTCACGCGCATGTATTCTATTTGTGTGCATATTCACTTGATGTTGAAAATGTAGGAGAAATACACATCATAAATCGTTATTTTCAGTTATTATTTGACACTTTTTTCTTGGTGTTAGATTACAAAAGTAATTTGTTCACAGTCCGTTCAGTCATGTTTTTGTTTGTTTGTTTATTTATCACTGCAAAGAGATTGACGACTAATCTAAATCTCACAAAAGCAACAATATATTGTATAACTATCCAATTCTAATGAGGATATGTAAGAGGTATATTTATATATAACAAATGATACTTATTAATAATCAGAAAAAAAATGTAAAATAGAAACGTACTTGTATAATTACATGTATTAGAGAATTTATTATTTCATAATATGACTATGCTCTCTTTTTTTTTCTATACTTTTTTTTAAAGTTTGCAAAATTGAATGATCTGCTGTGTGCCTTAAGGTTGAAATAAGTACACATCGTCGGATGTCGATATCCATACAACAGTTTGTTTTACGGAAAAGATCGAAATCGCAAATATTCTAAGGGTTTGTTTCAAATCGGATTGTTTCTTTTATTTTTTTTTTTTTTTTTTTTTTTTTTTTTCATTATCTAAATTTGTATTCAATTTCCGCATATTAGAACATCTTTAAACATCTATTATGTCCTTAAAATCCGATGGACAAATGATCAAAATAAATCAAGAAAGAAAAAAATGTAAAATAGAAAAGTAAGTAAGAAAAAATAATCAATGGAAATGACAATTAATATCACTTCCGGTCTAATATGTAAACATTTAACTCTCGTCGTCTAGAAAAGTCAGAAATCAAAAAACTGCAGGAACCGCTGCCTGGCTCTGTTTCTTATGGTGCATATCTTGCATATCTGTTCTAGTTCGTAAGATGATATTGCCAAACAAAATAAAACACGTACTTTTACAATATAAGTGGTAAATTATCAACTTTTGCTAATTTTAGTTCTGAGTGAAATTTGCTATAGTGAGCCATTTCAAATTCGAATTACTCTATAACCTGAACGATAAATTGTGTTTTTACTTTGCCTTAATGTTGCTAAGAGGTCAAAGAAAATTAATATAAAACGAAGAATGTTGCCCAAAGTGTAGAGATCACATACTTGAGTTGAAAACCTAAGCTAAAGAGAAATAATGTCGTGCGAAAATGGTGAGCATTTTTTCCATACCGTATGGCTTTCTAGTAAAATATTCAATGAAAATGGTTTAGTATATGTTTTAAACATATTATTTTTAATTCAAATATATTGATGGTTACTTTGGTAACCAATTTGATAATATATTGACAATATGTTGAATTTAATTCATTATTGTGTTGCTTGGTTGTTTTCATTTTAATCATAAAAGCCAAAGGGGGGAAAAAATTTTGACTTTTTTAATATTTGTTTATGTATCAGTGACACAATACAGATTCAGAATATGTATAGTTTGTTAAGATCTGGAAAAGTGTCCATTCGAGTAGTACGACCATAACAGTATTATCCACTGGCTTAAACAGAAGTTTCCTGTCTGTTTGTTAAGTCTTTGATTAATGATCATAATGACAAAAAAAAAATAATACCATGGATTATATTTCCGAAGGACACTTAAGTTGTACATGACGTAATTTCCTTCGTCGGAGGGGACCGGAAATTGCCTTGATTATTTTAAGATATGGGAGCATTGAGACAACGGTGTTTTACTCATGTTTGTTTTCTTGTCGCTCCGCGGCACATTTTGTTTTAGTTTGATCTATTTCCTACTCAAGTTTGTTACGCCGTGAATGTCATGTCATCGACCATGTTTTACCTTTATCAACGAAAGTGTGTTTTCTAAGGATAAATGCTCAGCACGATTGTTCTAAAATATCCATTGTTTCATGAGTCTTTCTGAGCTCGTTCGTAAATTGTACGCTAGTTTAATCATAAAATAGTTTTGTTTACTTTCTCCAGCGAGAGATTGCCAGATTATTATATGATTGATTTAAAAAATATAAAAAGTAATACACACACAATGATAAAGATTCAAATATGCCAATATTCTGAGTAAAAAAGGTAATCCACCCATCATTAAAATTTGATCATGTTCCATCGAGTGAATTTTATAGTAAATGCAAGCCTTTAAAGACTTAGAGCAAAAGAGCTTATAACTTTAAGTTAATAGATAGTTGCATCTACACTGAAGTCTTTAAAAGCAATTGAAGGAAAATGATTAAAATATAATAATGGATGAATTACCTTAAGGAACTTTTCATGTTTTGTGTAATATATCAGAGAAAACTAAGATCTGAAAAAAAAAATGAAAAAAATGTCCTCTTCGATGATCGCCATCTTCCGATGTTAAATGTATCGATTCGGACGTATCAATGTCAGTGACTACGGTAGACAGGAACAAAAATAAACATTTGTAAACAATGGCCGTCTCAGTCCGACATACGTCCTTTATCCGGTTCACTTTTAATTGGAAAACCTCTGATAAGTCCGCCCAACGTGACTGTTCGCTCAGTAGACTTAAAAGATTACGGTCAAATGCAATATTCCGACAGAGTTGTCTTTTCTTGAAAGAACCATTAATTCTCAGCAATATTATTTGAAAAGTTTTTTTCCGAAAAGATATTACGTTAATTATGATAGATTTAAAATACAACGGGAATGTTTTATTGTCCTTTTAACTTTTATCACCGTGCAGTTTTATAATTCGCGACGGTATGTTTTATTATGGGACCTCATTTTTTCCTTTCTCTATTTCCAATTTGTGAAGTCCTTCGTCTTTTAATAAATTGATTGTTTAATTACTCGATTAATTCCCTTCATCTTTTTCCTCTCTCGCTCTTGTGGTTAATGAATAAAACACACAAACAGAAAAAAAAGACACTTTTCAGGAATTGATACAACACCTGACGATTAACTAAATCTTATCGAGAGAGCAGAATGAATAAAATGCCAATGTTTGCTTTCAATAGATTCTGGTTCAGTTCAGTCGGTACTGCGGTTCCATCACCGGAAGTAACATGGGATAGATGCACAGATCGGCATGGAACACACTGTTCCTATCGATTGCACCTTCAAAAAGGTAGTTATTATCACGGACTATTTTGATGTTTAATCAGCACGGGAATATTTCACTACTAAAAAGTCGGATTGCGTATGATCAATGGAAATCTGGTATAAAATGTGATGAACATATTCAGGGCGTATTTTAGATTTTTCGTCGTTTTACATTTTTGTCTCAGCAAAATAACTGGATATATTATCTGCAAACATAACGAATGAAGAACTTTGAAATTTAAATACCAGTTGCATATAACAAGGTATTAATATTATAATAAACGTACATGATTCTGACTGAGCATTTATAATGCTACAAATCATGATTTACTGTATGAAAAAGATCAAAACAAAATTGTGGCATCGTCTTAACCATTGCGACAGATATAAGTATACATTAGATATAGAATAAAGCAACTAAATGTGTTTTCATGCCCGCAAAATGAATGAAACATCAATAAACGATAAACTAATTCTGAAAAATAGATACTACTAATAGATAATAAATAATCTACTACTACTTCTACTTCAACACCGGCGACAACAGCAAAATCTACAACTACTATCATTGCTGTTGTTGGTTTTTTTACTATTGCTGTTAATGATAATTATATATCATTTTAACTTTTGCAGATGTTAATAAGAGTGATTATAACATTACACTAAACATAAATCCTGAGTAATTCATATGTACATAAAATTAAGAATCCGATAAAACTAATTAAAGAAAATATTTTTGAAAAACTTCATTATGGGAATGAGTTAGTAGGTCAGTGCTACAGACGGTTAGTGACTGTGATCCGTTGTTGTATGACCTAATCACCGTCAACTTGACCCCTGCCCAATACGGGAGACAGTCCAGATAACGTGGCCAGTCTCACGGCCCCTCTGCCCCGGGCGCGTCTGGGTGGAGGGCAATTGTAAGCGAGGGAGTCCACGCACTCGAGTCTACAAACATCCTTATCAGATAGAGCGGGAAGGGCGGGTCTTCTTACATCACGACCTAGTCGCTGAACCTACTTGTCATCGGAAACTATGTCATATACCTATATTGCCCCAAGCTTATGAACTAGATAATATTGATTATAATTCATATTCATCATTTAATCGATATATCTTAAGAAGGGCGCCGTGGTGCAGATCTTACATACAAACATACATACATTTAGTGGGTGTGTATTAAAAACCAGTCCAGGGCAAGAATTTTTCATGAACTTCAAAGACACAAGGTACTGGTCCAAACTAGGAACCGTCTTGAGGGAAAAGTATATGCTTTAAGAAATTGTTTTCCAGTAGACTTAAAATAAAATAAGTTTAGAACTGGTGACTTAAATCATGAATATGTGATAATCTATCGATCCATTCCACAAGTCCATTAGACTCAAAATTTGTTTTTATCACAGCTTGTTTAAATTGCAAATAATATGTTATTTAAATAATTTATATCGAGTTTGATAGCTGCTACATATATAGAAACAGCAACAGCATTAAAAGTAGTAGTAGTAACAGTAATAATAGTACTACTACTACTACTACTATTTCTACCAATAAAAATATAATAATAACAATTATTATTATCATTATTATAAGTAGCGGTAGAAGCGGTAGTAGTTATCACCACCACCAACACCATCATCATCCAACATACTTAACCCTTTCCCTCATATTGACTCATTTTGACGCACTCAATAGGTACCACATAAAGCCTGATCTGCAGAAAGCCAAACTCAAACCTTACCAAATTTAATTGTAAAATCCTCAATACCAGACCACTGAGGAGCAGCGAACAGCATAAAACCTGATCAGCCTGCGAGTTACTCGCAGGCTGATCTGGTTTTATGCTGTTCGCATAGGTCTCTTCATGGTGTCCTCTATGAGGGAAAGGGTTAACTCATAAATAACATTCTTTTGATCAATGATATTGCGATAGAGAACTATTTCATTGACTTGTACAATACCACAGTCATCTGCAGGAAGTTCTCGGGTAAGATAACCGACTTTGAAGTGATTGATTATTATATTGCATTCTACTCAGGATCTGCGTTTAATGTAATTTTATAATCATTCTTATTAATTTCTGCAAAAATCACATCACTGTTAGAAAATATAGGCGTTTATGAGATAACGGATTTGTTTATCGGTTTACACGTCGTTTCCATGATGGGCCGATTTCTGAGCGAAAGTGTTGGACTCTGTATAAGGTGATGGATTGGCTAACGGTGACAAGAGAGGTTTTATCGCCCTAGTGATGTTTCCTACCAGGAACTATATGGGATTAAAATATGAAACATCATTTATCTACAAGGAATAAAGGTAGCAGGTGTTTTATTTGACTTATGGGAATTATAAAGCAGTACATACCTTCATGATAAAAAAAATGGTAAAGAAAGCGTTGTTTGTTTCTTTGTATAAATCTAATAAAAGAGTTAAGGTTTGGTGTCAAAACGAAATAAATCAACTAATATTTTATATCTTATCTAAATGCATTAAAATTACTTTAAATGAACCATGTAGTCTTCGACAAACATTTGAAAACACAATTTGCATTCATTATTCTAAATTATATATTCACGTATTTCATCTTACGTTTATTTCAAACATTGAATATGTTTACAAAATTAAAACAGATTACTAAACAAAATATGTTTGAATTTAGTCTAATTGATAACGCCGTGACTTAAAAACAAGAAATAAGTAACGTAATTAAAACGACAATGGATAAATCCCCTAAGCTCTCTGGCAAAGGAAAGCCCGAGGTTGAAAAACCGCATGCCCATGACGGTACGAAGAGAGTCACTGATAAAGACGCAAGCAAGAAGATGCAAAGTTCAACAGGAACAGGTGATAACAAAATTGACACAACAAACAAACCTCAGAAACAGAGCCTGTCACAATTCAAACATACTGGAAGCACCAGTACACTCGACTCTAATGGAAGCATGGAAAGCGATAATGGAGGTCCCAAGAGACGAAACTATATTATGAAGAAAGACATAAACGAAAACAAAAGTGAAAAAGATAGAAACATACACACTGATTCAAATAATCTCAGTCCCGATGGTGTTGATAAGGATAAATCGGAAGCAAATGGAGATGCGAGTTCTGTGGTTTCGAACTCGAACGTACCAGCAAAACACGAGAACCAAGATCGGATATTAATGCTGTGTATGAGAGGCGAATGGATAATTCTCGAACAGCACTTGAGAAACGTGAGGAAAGGTCATCCTGGCTTATCCAAAACAGAACACGTATGTATTCTATTCATAATATTTGGCTTTCATATATTACATTACACTTCTTTTCCCATTTAAATGGACAGTATTCGTTTCTAACTGCTGCTCTGATTTTTGACTTTCTTGTATTATATAATGTTTTGCAACACACACTGATGAGCTTCAACAAAGAAACTGACAAATGTTAAAATACATGCAATGCGATATCTAAAATTGTTCACGGAAATGAAGAAGTTGGTCTACCTTACCGCCGTGTCCTTTAAGTAAAATTAAGTAATACAAATGTTTTAATAATAATTTAAAAAATCATGTACTTAATTTCAACATCTTATCATAGAAACAGAAACGAATAAGAATTTGTCAGACGAATGGAATAATTCATACTTCACACCAATGTCGCGTATTTTTATCCTTTTGGCCCTAATGTTTTTAATTAAACATTATGTATATGCAAGCTTTACCCGAATCACAAACCTTTAGGAGCATTGTTAGCATAAACAGAATGATTTGAATCAAAACTTAGTATTTAACTAAAATTATATAGGAATAAAACAAAAAGAGGATATTAGTTTGTTTGAGTGAGTGTGGAATACAAGGTATATTTCTTGAGAAATTATACACCCAATATTAATATTTTCACGAGAGAGAAGCACGAGTGAAAATGAGGAAATTGTATCAAAAGTTTTTCTTTTTATTTTATGTTTACTGCTGATAAATATCCTTTATAAGTAAAAGGAAGTAGTTCTGGTAAATCTATATCACTCTCACTGTGGGATATGGATTTTATCACACCGAAAGAAGACAATATTTCATCAGATAGCATAAAATAAATAAGAGTTTGAAATCCATTTTAGACACTCCAATGGTCAGTCCTTCCAATGACGGTCTTGTAAACTGGAAATAAAAGCTGAATATTGACCAACGACCTGTTGTATTTATATAATACATTGTAACACACTTCCCTCGTCTTTTAAAAAAAGCATTTATTTTATTTATTCTAAAATCAAACAGGAATGAAGAAAAGAATATGAGTTTGATTTTTTCTTTTTAGACACTCTCATGGGCAGCTTTCCTAAATCGGAAAAAAAGCTGAATCTTGAATGTGTATAATACATGATTCGCCCAAACCCAATGTATTCACATTTCAATGGCATGTTTTCATCTCACTTTACGAACGTTGATAAACTTAACTGAATTTTATTTGAATCATTTTGAGACAAACAACATGGTGATGTGTCTTCGTACATGTAAAGATTTAAATAGTAGGTAAATAGTAGGTAAAAGTAGGTAAATAGTAGGTAATTAGTAGGTAAATAGGTAAATCACAGGTAAATAGTAGGTTATTAGTAGGTAATTAGTAGGTAAATTGTAGGTAAATCACAGGTAAATAGTAGGTAAAAAGTAGGTAAATATAGGGAAAAGTAGGTAAATCACAGAAAAACAACATATAAACTGAATAGAACTTAATTGATGATAAAGACCTTATTATCAAACATGAGAAGATATAAACAGATGATGATGATGATGATGATGATGGTGCAAAAATATAAACACGAAATAGTACAAAATTATAAAATACATCATTACCAAATACACTGTACTATGTAATAAGAGAAAAAATATAAACCCTCTTATATTATTATAGTTAACAAATCATATTAGGCTAGACTTACATACAAATCGATTATATTGACATCTGTCCATATATTGTTCAAGTGAGTAAGTTTTCAAAATGCTGTACATATCTGGACAGTAACCAGTAATGGACCTGTTTAAGCGAAACTGAAACCATCTGTATAAAATATTTTCTTAACAGTACATGTTCTACTTACTTGGCACAGATGACCAAATAATAAGAGTTTCCTTAGATCAATTTCAGCGCATAAAGGAAGACAACCTATCAGGCGTAATGTAATATCAGCCCTTGTTCTATTATCCATTCCTTGAAACGATTTTATACATAGACAATGAACCCGTTCAAGATTCGTGATCTTCTGTCTGGGAAGGACCATACAAAGATTCACAGCCATATAACGCTTTTGGTAAAATAATGTGATGCAAGTGACCAGACTCAATCCGTTATCATGAGTTCAACAAACTAAAAAATGTTTTCCGTAGCTGCGTGGTATAGGTTGAAGTAAGAGTAGCTAACGTATGGTTCGGGCGTAATACTACGCCTAAATGCTTATACCCCTGTACCTCATTAATGACTTCAGTGCTCATTGTAAAGGAAGGTCGTGCTTTTAAGAACTATTTCTTACATTTAAAAAAAAAAATAAATAAAAAAAAACTATTACAGCACATTTCGATGTATTGTACAGAAATCTCCATTTACACGAATGCTTATACCAGGTATCAATCATTGTAAGCCGGTTATTGACGAGGATAAAGAAGCATGACATCAGCAATCGTTGGCACACATACGCTAATCGGACTAACTGACAGACCACGAGCAATGGTTGAAAATTCCGTTATGAGATCATTAATGTACAGGAGATACAAAAATGGTGACCAAGACATTCATGTTATGCGGAATAAAATTCCATTACATGGTAAAACAAAAAAGTACTACAGGAAAAAATAATTTCATGGCCATAAATACAAAAAGGAATAAAAATCTCCTAAAAATGAGAAAGGTATCGAATTAAAGTTACTATATTATAAATGGGTCATATATTTGGTACCTAACTAACATAGTAATACCCATCTCTCTCTCTCTCTCTCTCTCTCTCTCTGGTGATTTCATGAAATCCATATTTATAAACAAACTCGTTTGTCTTTTGTTTTGTTTTTTGACCATGCGTCTGTAGATGGGTATTTATAGACGTAAAAATCAAATTCTTAGTCAATGACCATCTGTCAATGAGCTGCTTAAGACTTAGCATGATCTTCTCAAAAACTGTCTCACTAAAAGTCATGCTTAAGATTAATTTTGTGTAAAACGGAGTATTCTCAAATACTGTCTCATGCATAATTAAGTACGAAAGAATGTGCTTAATATACGTTGTGAACACCAATCATTGGTCAAATTTAATTGAGCATGAAAATCACACTTAAGCCTGAGTTAGAGTACGAGTATTTTTAATTATTTAAGTGCGATCTCAGACTCCAATTTGAATATCATATTCAAATTCCTATTGAACCTAAACAGGCTCAGTCTGAGTATAAATATCATACTTCCGGTTATGAATTATGATCATGATCCTTCAAATGCTTAAAAGACTTTAGTGCAGATGCAAGCATCCAATGACTTGGAGTTATAGGTTCGTTCGCTGAAAGTCTATAAAGACTTGCTTTACTATAAAACTCCTACGATCTGTTGATGGACCATGATCTCAATTTAATGATGGATGGATTACCTTAAATACCATCTTTTCGAGGTCGCAGGGCAAGGTCACGAGTTGGAGCGGACACGGTAGGCGCCTATTACATATAGATTTATTGCATAACTTGCCCTGATTTGGCGCCATTACGAAACAACAATCTATACAGAGTATCACGGTGATTCAGTAACCATTTAGTAGTTGTTGTATTTTGTGTTTAAAAATAAATGAAACTGCATAGTTTGCGAGAATTTATGGTGAATCCATCGAAATTGGAAAAATCTAAAAATAGTAACATTTCTGGGGAACACCGTTTGGTATAGTGGGTTCTTCGTATTGTTCGAAAATACGTCTACTCTTCTTTAGGAACCTCGACTAGCCTCACAGCTACGTTAAAAGAGTGTTACAAAGCAACTAAATCGGTCTTGTGTCCCCATTTTAACTACATGGGGCATATTATTAATATTTGAGAGTCATCCAATTTATCCTTCGAATTTATGTTGTTTGGCGTTTATAGGATCGCCCGGAAGGAAGACGCTGTTGCCTGGCGTTCGTATAAACCACGATGTTCACGTATTCACCCGTGAAAAACATTGTTTATGCAACTTCAAAGCTGTGTGCAGTATTAAGTAGGGCTCATAGCATCATTCATACCAGATTAAAGTTAATATCGCCACACCAATATCGGGCAACGGATCATACAGTCCAAGTTTAATCTGCGCATTTTGTTAGCACCATATCATAAGTCTTGGATTTGTGATCTTTATTTTTTTTAATTCGTTTGCCATTCCTATAGAATTCGTTTAATTCGCTATGCAGGTCGCAATAAAACTATTTTTGTTCACATCAATTGAAAGTTTTCATTAAGTAGTCCATTATTCCGCACTATATTATAATGCTGCAACTATTATCCTTCCCCTGGGAAATTAAAAACACACACCTTTTAACATGTGACAGCAATGAATTCTTTTCAATTTTATGTCCTTCATTTTGTGAGTTAAAATTGGTTTATTTGATTTTATTTGAATTCATACCATCAAAGGCTTCACAGTCAAGCGTCAGCAAAGTCGGTATATTTATGTGAAACCCATGGTCCCTATCTTGTGGTTTGACACTGGGACATGATATAACTGTATCTATTAAGACGAATCCTAACATTTAAAATTTCCCTCGATTTCGCGGGACTTTTACTAATTTAATATATATATCACATGGTTGCTTTATCAAAGATATACAAGAAATTGATTTCAATAAAAACACGATCAGTTTCTCGTTACTTTATTGAGTGCTCCAACGATTCCACACGGAGATGGAAAAAATGGCAAAAATCAGATTTCTTTCTTTTCATCACAATGGCTTCATTTCAATGTCAAAAGATCTAGGATCACTGGGTTTGTTTACGACAAACAACTCTATTTGTTTCACGCTGACAGATTAGGTTTGTCGAAGACATTTGTAAACAAGAGTAACAAGGGATATGTCGATTGAAATACAGGCATTGTTTTACAGCTCTATCGGTCGATAGGGCTTATTGAATCAAATATGGAAGTTCACATAAGAATCAAAGTAACGAAGTTGTGATTATGCCTTTCGCAAAATTAACGTACTCTATGAAATACTTAGTATTTGAGGGAACATGTTTATTAAAAGTATCAAATTTCAACCCATTTTAACTGAAAATCAAAAGAAAGAAGTTTATGAATGTTTTAGTGGATAGAAAACTCAGTACAAAGTCTATCAAAAGTGGAAATTTTAATTTATTTAGTATCAAGAAATAGGTTTATTGTTGTATAAGTTGTCATCACAACTAGCACTAGAATAATTTCATCATAGAATATATTAAATATCAGACCGATCGAACCGTGCATATTGAACAGGACCCTCCTTGGCCGAGAGGGTAAAGTTGCTGACTTAAATACTCAGCCCCTCACCGCGTGGGTTCGAATCCCGGCAAGGTCATTCGGATTTTCTTGTGAGGAAGCCTTCCAGCTGGCTTGCGGTAGGTCGGTGGTTCTACCCGGATGTCTCCGTGCATTCGGGGTCTTCCTCCACCTGCCATTAACTGGACGTCGCAATATGACTGAAATACTGTCGAAGCGACGGTAAACTCAAATAATGAAGTGAATTGAAGTCATTTTGACGCAAAGCGTTATGTTTGATAGAATATGTACAACGTTTATAGAACGGTGAAAAAAAATATGTGAAGATGTCAAGGAGTCTGACCAGATAAAGCAGCTATTGATATAGTTTATTCCCGTAAGCTCTGCTCAGCTTGTCACCATTAAATACTTGCTGCTAAAACTTTGTATGTAGAGTGAATGGAAGGTAGGGCGTCATAGTTTGAATGAACTTTCCGGTTTATCGAGCTGGTTATCGCAAAATCTGTCAATTCTTTACACTTTATGTCATATAAAAAGTAATCAGTATATAATTTCCATTTTTTATATTCTTAACTCAGTAAAGATTTTGTTCGATTAAACAGATATCTAATGGAAAAAAAGTTTGTTTTCAAATGTAGAGCAAAACATTTTAAAGTCCAGAAAATAAATAGCAAACTTTAAAGGAGGTTATGCCAGCCATATCCTAACAAAAAAGCATTTCTCGGTAGGAGAATCGTAACCATTTGACTTCACCTTCATTCTGCCCCGCCTCTATGCAGAGAGAAAAATATCATTGATTTCCTCGAAACAAGAATAGGATAAAATACCATCACAGCTTGAGCACATCAAATTAATTAGACAAACTGCGTTCCTATTAAATTCCGCCGTGTTAAGCAAGGCATCAATCATCATCTCATCCTTTTATAATTCAACTGTGACTCCACTTGTATAAAGGAAATTGTTTATTGAGAGCAACGCCATCTCGAATCGTCAGAACTAGTGCATTTTTTCACTTTCTAAGAAACATCCATGTTTACCCGGAAATAGATAACAGGATCAACTCAGTACGCCGGAAGTAGGTATCAGTGTCAGTATCATTGTGGATTATGGTACATTAAATTAGAGACCACAATGTTATGATAATGTTTATCTTTTGTTTGGTCATCTCTTTGCAGTAACCAAATTTGAAAGGTGCTTCAAATGTAAAGTACATAGCAAATAGCAAAGGTTTTCAAAGAGGAAGGATGTGAGTTCAGTTCCAATCATTTATATAATGACATCTTTAATCTTTAATGTATTTATATTACATTCACTTTCCTTTCGTCAGTTCTTTTATTAGCTTACCTGAGCACAACGTGCTCAAGGTGAGCTTTCGTGATCGCTCTTCGTCCGGCGTCCATCGTGCGTCGTCAACAATCTGGCTTGTTAACACTCTAGATGCAATATTTTTAGGCCAATCTTCATGAAACCTGGTCAAATGTTTGTCTCCATAAAATCTTGGACAAGGTCGAAATTGGGTCATGTGGGGTCAAAAAGTAGGTCACGAAGTCAATTCTAAGAAAAACATTGTTAATACGCTAAGGCCACATTTTTGGCTCAATATTCATGAAACTTGGTCAGAATGTTTGTCTCCATAAAATCTTGAACAGGTTCGAATTTGGGTCATGTAGGGTAAAAAAAATAGGTCACGAGCTTAAATCTTAGTAAAACTTTGTTAACACTCCAGAGGCCACATTTTTGGCTCAATCTTCATGAAACTTGGTCAGAATGTTTTCTTCCAAGTTTGAATATGGGTTATGTGGGAACAAAAAGTAGGTCAATATGAAAAATCTAACATATGTTGCTCATTTATAATCAGGTGAGCGATTCTTGTTTTAACCCTTAGACATATCTTCTTATAAAAAAACCCTTATAAAAAAAACAATGTTTGGAATTTTACACAAGAAATCTAATGTTTAACTAGTTACCATTTTAATAATATAACTTAAATTAATTGCAAAAATGCCTCGAGTCTCCATTTATATCTATTTTATTTGGAAGCTATTAGAATCTCTTTCAAACAGTCATTACTTTCGACACTATAAACCATCGATGCTTTTTAGTCATCTACATTTATCGAAAACCGGTTCTTTTTACATCGATACTTTGCGATTAAATCGATGACTGCAATACTTTTGGTATTGTCTGATATCATTACTTGTGATTATCGCACAATATTACAGTCTTCTGTTTTTAGACTGGACTGGTGGTAGTCGCCAGTCTTAGGTAGCGGTAAGCCAAGAGCATGCAATGTTGATTTACATAATTACTACAGCCATTTTCACTGTTTTGTATCACTCCGTGCTCAGTAATGTATCAATGCTATGCGGTTGTGTACATCATGAAGAAAGGTCATGGTCTCATCAGGTATATAATTAATTTATGAATGGAAACTCACCCCCAATCAACATGAAACATATCAAAACGCCCAAGGTACTGAGAGACTGCCAGTTGGTTTATCATGAAACAAAGAGCGAGTTAGGCTGACTTACTACAAGTGATTAGAGTTGCAGGGAAACGGTTGGAGTTTTGACGTCAAATGACCTTTGTCACTATCCAGTTAAATTGGAGTTAGAATTACATTTATAGTTTTTTCGTCATGTTTATCCCGCCGACGTCTCTTAGCGCATTGTGCACGTTAAGTAACAAATCTGTTTCTTTGTGATTAAAACACGTATACAATATCAACTACAATACAAATTGTATTAAGTCAGAAAAATGTTGTTGTTGTTGTTGTTTTTTGACTCAGGAGCCTCTGCGATTGAACGGGTAACATTCTGTCCGTACGGTTAAACATATTTTTATGTGAAGAATCCTTTCAACTTACTGATGGAGTGCCTCTATGAACGGGGCTTCCGTGGCCGAGAGGGTAAAGTCGCTGACTTTAACACTCACTAAGCCCTTCACCGCATGGGTTCGAATTCCGGCATGGTCATTCGAATTTTCATGTGAGGAAGCCTTCCAGCTGGCTTGCCGTAGGTCGGTGGTTCTACCCGGATGCCTCCGTGCATTCGGGATTTTCCTCCACCTGTATTTAGCTGGACGTCGCTATATGACTGAAATACTGTCGAAGCGACGGTAAACTCTAATAGTCAATAGTCAAGCCTCTGTATATTCGAGCCATCCTCCTCATGTCGCTATAGGACTTAAATAATGTCGCAACAAGAACATATTATAAAGCATTGCAGGGTATTATATTGGCAATAAGCATACATGTACATGCATACCATAAAAATCGTCGGGGCACATATGTCATCAATTTTGAAACGCATGTTTCATTATGTCATACATTTGGGTTATTCGGAATCATGCTTTATTCGAAAGAAAATACTGCTCCGTAGTATTTCAAATAACCGGGATTCGACTGCATATGATTTTTGAGAATCAGAATGCAGTCTCATTGCTATGATCTCGGTCTCCGGAACCCGATAACTCGGATTTCAGTATACATGCTCCCTATGAAATAAGCCGAATTATATCTATATAATATTGTGAGTTATTCCCTATCTTTCTAGTAAAAGTAACTGTTTCAGAATGTAGACCATATTTTATGATCATAACACCTAGTAATACAAGTATGAGAAATTAATATTTTATTCCGATTCATATTCGCAGTGAAGGATTTTAGATCAATATGTACTTATCTTAAAACATTATTGGAAAATATTGACGCCACTTGAATATACAATAAGCATAAATGGTCGACATTGCATTGATGTTCATAGGATACAGAGAATTACAAATTGAAAATAACTTTAAATATCGTATCCGGGTCTGTAGACTTTTGGGCAGGGCGCCGTCCCAGTAGCTAATGCACATATCAGATTCTACTACATTTTGCTCTGGTAATGTAGTGTAATCAGATTAATTTTAACATGTTTATGATATTTTGTCTTTGTAACTCCAGATAGAGCGATATTCTTTGTGTTTGCTTATATGTTTCGGAAGGCAGTTCGTAAAGGTTTACCAACATGTCAACCCTGTCCCGGTCTAAACTTTAATACCGAAATAATCTTCATCGTGACAGTATCTTAGTAGAGTGTTGTAGTATCAGTTCTGAAAGATTTGACTCCATTAAATTGTTACGTGTCTATGATTTCAAAATCCCATGAATTGCCTTGAACAGACTTATAAGCTAGGATATTGTAGCAGTATTTTTCAATTGGCAGCTCTCAGGACTATCGGTCCTTTGATTTTACCTTGTCTTAATTATAGTGAATATATACCATAAAATAAGCCTCTTACGATGGTTCATATAAATGTCTCTAAATACATATCCCAATAGTTTTACCTTAATTATTTTTATACTATTTATTATTTCCTTATTATTATAGCTTTTATTATTTTTTTTATTATAATTTGTAGTGATCGTTATGATATGGATATAATTTTAGTATATGGATCTGTTACAATATTTTTAAATCATTCTATTACAATGTAATTGTCTTTTTATTTAATATGATATTAATCATTAATTAAATAACCTTTCATTAATTATAATTACCCTTATCATATTGAAAACAAAATATTATATTTAAAACTAACGTTATAGTTAATATATTAAACGTATGTTTACCAATTTAGTTTAGCTTAAATCAGGGTCTCTTTGTATACAGAGACCCTGTTTAAATTCATGCTCTTTGTATGAGATTATATATTATGAAATAATCGTTCGACTAACGTCAGATCTTTTCAGATCTTTTCATCATTTATATCGCCACGGAGTATGTATACTCTTGAATACAAATACTCAACAACATTTATACAAAACTGTCTATGTAAATGGCTCTATCATTAGGCTTAGAGTTGAAAACTTTGTGGACGACATCGCCGCCTGATTAAATCCATAATAATCCCTGTCAATTACAGCCATCGGGATAAAACAGTTGAATAAATACGAATAAATAAAAATCAATGTTGTGATTAACACTAACAATGTATACGCCTTTCAAAGTACCGAGGTAGCCATAAATTAGCAAAATAAATAAAGAGAAATGTTTTACCTCCAAGAATTGGGGAGGCGGTGAGCCGTTTTTTCCATACGCTCGTAATAATTAAAATGTAGAAACGTGAATTAATAAACGAAATGGACGGAAAGGGACTAAACTGTTGAGAGTTTGTCCCCAAACAACCTGCGCTTTTCTGATTAAAAGCGCTCCTTATATGAAATTTGCATTCTCTCCCGATGAAACTATTCAAGGCTGTCACGATGGATTTAAAATGGATCATCCACGCGCAAACATCATTTCAATAGAGATTTTGCAGATTTC
Source organism: Solen grandis (assembly GCA_021229015.1). NCBI lineage: Eukaryota > Metazoa > Mollusca > Bivalvia > Adapedonta > Solenidae > Solen > Solen grandis. The sequence continues at coordinate 1,430,998 of CM037785.1, forward strand.
CATCATGAAAATGAATCAGAAACGATAAATAATTAATCTTATTGTGTTGTAATTGTGTAATTGTAGTTGTGAGTTTTGTTACATACGAGTGTATTAGCGATACATATCCATTGATATGAAGGTTAAATTTAATACAGAAATGATTCTTGCTTTCAAACGTTTCATTAATTGCCCCGTCGTTATTGTTTATTTTTACCTCTAAAATTTCTGCCATGAAACTCATCATTAACATTTCATGCATCGAATTGAAATACAGTTGATTTTTGCAATTTAATTTTGTGTACAGATACTACATGAAATAGTGTATTTCAATTTTATCTGTTAAAATATTCATTATTATAATTAACATATATTGATTGATATCCTTACAAAACTACATTGACTTTTAAATATGTAAAAAAAAAGAAATAATATTTTATTCCCATTTTATTATTTTTTGAGTCATATTATTCAAACATGACCAGTCATGCATTTTGAGTTGTGTGTTTTCATTGCAATGGTCATTTTATGTCGCAAAAAATGGTTGTTTTACTGTGTTTAATATAAAATCAACCGGTATGTAATTGCGTTGTTTATACAATTTTATACTTTTATTTTCCCATAAATATCAATACTCTGCTACTTCAAAATTAAAGAAAAAATAAGTTTAAAAAATAAGACCAGGTTCCGTGGAATACATGAAAATGGTATTTAATTTACGATTTCCATTCTCATGTTCAAATAATGAACTTAAATTATTGAATAAGATAGAACAGCATTGTTCAATTCATTTTTTAGTTGACATATACAAATATCTTAACACCTGACATATGTGTAAACATTGTGTAAGTGTTTAACATGTGTACTGGACTGCTAAGTTCTAAAAAGGATACAAATGTTATGGTTTATTTTATTATGCTACTTTAGGAGCAATGTCACCCCTACTACGTCAAATAATATACGTATATCGGAAAATAGGAATTGTACACTTCACCCAAACTATATAGCATACTATTTTGTTGATCTCGTTAGACTTAAGAAATAGAATTTCGTTTTGAGTGTTATATCGCAGAATAATGCACGGTGTTAAGTTAAACTGTGCAGTATTCTAATCACGCAGAACGTGGTCCTGAATGATTAAATACAAAGCATCTGAACGCAGCACCGTGCATTATTCTCCGATATAACATGAAAAACGAATCTCTTTCCATACACAGCATAATTCTGAAAATATGAAAATTCATAAACATATATTTCAAGATAGGACTAGACTGGAGGTTGAAAGTTTACTCGGATTTTCTCCATCGCAGTTTGTTTCTGTTATACAAAATGTGATATTTATGCGATATTTTGCTATGATTTTAATTCGATCCGCTGTACCGGGTACTGAACATAACATATCTTTACAGATTCATATCAAATAAATGATTATTATAGGTTACAATGTTCACATATACACTCTATTTATATTGCATATGTAATTTAAGATCATATATATTTTTGCGACTAGAATAACGTGTTTTTTTCTCTTTTTACTAGAACTATACAATGTGATTTGATCATATTACTATCTATCATTTTGACGTTTCATTACCCCGTTCATGCATTGGTAAAATTAAGACGGAGAACTATCACAAAGGCATACAAATAAAAATACGATTGCAAATTTCATAAAATCTTTCTCATTTCAAATTAAGAAAGGCCTTTTTAAAATATATCTTTATTTGAATGCATATCTGAAACTCATTTTTAGAAGAATAGGTGGTATGATATCAAACTTGTCTGTTTATATTTAAACATTACTAGTTATTATTACTTTATAATTGTCGTTATGCACAAACACACAATATTAAGTCATCATGTGATTAAGCCTTTCCAGCTGGCTTGCGGTAGGTCGGTGGTTCTACCCGGATGCCTCCGTGCATTCGGGGTCATTAGCTAGACGTCGCTATACATGACTGAAATACTGACAAAGCGACTATAAACTCAAATAGTCAATATCAAATCAAAGGACTGAGAGTCATAATGTTGCGTCAAGAATAATCTAAAACAGTAAAGGAGAAAGTTAAATGACTTGAAATTTGGAAATGTTTTATTGATTTTCCACATCAAATGGACCTTGTAGCTAATATGTCATTTTACTGTGAGGGCCGAACAGACTTCATTGAAATACCTATTAGATTATGTAAGGACGGGGTACATTGTATGTGAATCAAAGCACTTCATGTATGCATAGTATTTTCATTGATATTTTTACGCATCGTTGCAGAGTTATCGTTCTTTATGTGCCATGGCAACGATAAAACTGTAGTGCATTTTCTTCATGTAAGATATGCAAAAATGTCATACACTCGGCTAAACAGAGGCTCGTCATTCAGGCATATGAATATGTACGAGCAAACAGCTGCACGTATAGCCTGTCCCGCTAGAGGGCATTGAATTTGGATATTCGGTATTCAGATTCCCACGATCGGTTCTAATATGTAAACAACGCAACATAAAAACTAATACTTGAGATCACATTCTAGGAAGATATATAAAATTTGTATGTTAGTTTATTAAATAAAGTTTGACAAATAACAGAATACAATTAAAATATACAATAGAGAGAGGGATGGAGATGTGATTTAATAAGTAACAGGCTTTTTTTCCCAATCGTCTTTTAAGACTGTAGTTTTTTTATTTAATTTTCAATACAGAATCAACAGAAAACTTTACCATATTTTTGTCTAGAATGATGCAGTAAGGTTAATAACGTGTAACAAGCGATAAGGACGTATTAATGCATTCATCAATGATAAAGCATCGAGGCTGTCAGGCTTAATCTATAAGTTACCCGGTATCATTTTTATTGAAACAAATCATGTTCATTCATATTGGCCCAGCGCTGTATTTATGGGCTGCCTGTAAACATTGCCCGCAATATAAATTCACTCGGGATTCTGCAGAGCTTTTATCTGCATTTTCTGGTCAATTCTTATCAATGGATAGGGAGAGTAATTGTTAACGAAGATAAGAAACGACCGTTTCTTTGCATCCTTTCCATTGTTGTCCTTTAACAATAGCTATTGTTCCAACTTCCTTGAAAATGTGTTTTCATCAAAAGTTGAACACGTGTTTGATAAATAAAAAACAAACAACCACGGTGACGGGATATCAATAAAGTTATTTTTGGCTAACTTTCTAATATCAACATAAAAAATGTGTTCTCTATCTTCTGACGTCAAAAAAAAAGAAAGAAAATCCTACTAAAAACAATAAAAACATACCCCCATCCCCCCCCAAAAGAAACAACCCAAAAAGATACAACACAGATACAACATCAATAACAAAAACAACAACAACAACAACAAAAAAAAGACGCTCCCCCTTACGTTCCCCCTGATATTGTCATTAAACGTCTACTATGAGTAATTTCTATGGAATCTGACTTTTACAATTCGTTAAAAATTAATTTTAAAAAAAAATGTTGCTTCCTTCATTCATGCATGCAGGAAGTAATGTGTCCTGCACGTTGCTTTGACGTTAGGCAGCCTAGGTATCGGTTTCTGAGCCCCGAGAACTATGTAGGTCACACATTGTAATTTAGGTAGCATCCCGTTGTGCGGCTTTGTCAGTTATCAATCGATTCTTCCGGAATTGAAGTTCCAACACATCATATATTTCTTCATTAAGTTTTAATAAACTGAGTGCGATTAATTCAAATACTCTTGAGTAAAATTTCAGCGTGTTAAATGAAGCTAAATAACGTTATCTTCTTTAATATCATGATCTGGGTCATCTAGTTTGAATACGGCAGGAAAAAAACTGACAGACAAAAATTGGAGTCAATAAACCGGATGTACTTCAGCAATCAATCAATCAATCAGTTTTATTGCCAGGATCGGTATTCAAGAAATTTATCAAAATATGCGACCGGTCGCGGGGGCTGTGTGGTTAGAGCGTCCGTCCCGGAATCAGGAGGGCTTGAGCTCGATCCCCGGCCGCGAATCACCAAAGTCGTAAAGAACGGTACTGGAATAGTTCCCTTACTTTGGTACGAAGCATATAAAGATAGTTTCAGGACTGGCTAGCTCTGTGTCAGGAATGGTGTCATGCAGCATTTGACCTTGACCTTTTCCTTTGACCTTGACCTATAAACTGCGTCCTAATTCGTGTGCAGATGCATCTTCTGGTCAATGTCATTATCTTTTGATAGGCTCTCATCTTTCTTGAAAACGAGTCCATGGACATTAATATCAACACAGTGTCTTAAAATCTTTCTAAATATGATCTGAATGACGAAGAAATAATAGTCAGAGAGAAAAATAAAAATAAGACTCAAATCGGTAACCCACAAACCTCAGTTCCAACGCAGTTGACAGTGACTTTTTATACGTACCAATCGAATCATATGTCCGCCGATAGCGTGAACATGACAACGTTTTTTATTCGTAAATGTATTACCAAATCGATCAATATTTTCCCCAGTCTGTCACAATATTTTAGTTATACCAAAGAAAAGTAAAAGTCTAACATTGTGAAAGCATTTGTTTGTCAAATTCTTTTGGTACCTCAGTTGTAAATGTTTTTGGGTTTTTTTTTACCAAGGGAGGAGTGATACGCAGTCAGTAGAAAAAAAAATATCAAAAGGCGAATAGAAGCTGTTGCATTGCTAATATTTTATATGATTGTTTAGAAATACAACCGAGATACACGTAAACGTTACGAAACACGCGTTAATCAATACAATATAAAGATAAACAGCGAGGTTAGTGACTTTTTCAAAGTTTCACAGACATTTGATTTCTGCGCCTTGCGCATGCGCTCTTTAAAAAGTACCGTGATGACATGACAACTAATCACGCTTTTTTTTTCAATTATCGTTAAATATCTAAATGAAATTTAATTCTCTATCACCCAGACCCAGTCAAGGGGAAATGGTTTCCCTTTTTTTTTTTTTTTTTTTTTTGTTTATCACCACAGGAAATTCTTCACTTTATCACAGCCTCGCACCAAATATGGAGTCAGCAGCGAAGCGGTGAACGGTTGGCGCTATTACATGGTTTTCGTATTAGTCTAATAATCCAACCTGTCATCGATCTTTTGGGTAGCCTACAGGTATACCGGCACAATAGGCGCAGTCGAGTGACAGTGGAAATTAAAGGACTGACAAGTAATTACCCGAAAGAGATAAATGTTAATGTTTTTGACACTCAAATGCATGTTTTCATAATTATTCATAACGTAATCTGACAATATAATGCACAAGAGGGTTGTGGAAAATAAATAAATCGAATTTTAGAGTCATTGTTCAGGTAATGACATCATCGTGCTTAGTTAAAACTTAAAGCTGATAATCGTTTCAACATTTATTTTGAAAAAATCCAATTAATGTCAATAGCTTACTTCTCTTAAAAATGACCTTTAAAGCTAACTATCTTGAATAATAGTTATATGCGAATTGCATTAGTCGTGTTTTTTTAAAATTTAAGGTAATAATATATATCAACATAGTCATGTACTTGAATATTTCGAAAAACATGGAAAGATGGAATGCTGTTTATGTAATTAAAAAGGGGGGTGGGGGTGGGTTCTTATCGCTAAGTATTCTTGGTAAAACTCAAGCTTGGATTTAAAGGTTTACTGATACGAGTAAACGATCATAGGTCAATCAGGAGCTTTGCT
>CM037785.1:1436743-1478192 GCA_021229015.1 Solen grandis
CAATGTCAATTTAACAATTATCATATGCAGGATTTATCATTAGCTCCTCAACAATTAAATAAAAAAAAACATTCAATCATATTTGATCTTCCTGATCCAAAGATTTAGCACTTTTAACTATTGAATTAAAACAAATTGTTTACTGGTTAACATGGAATTGGATGCTATCGACTCTATATCAACTTCCAGATCGTCAATTATTGTGACACAAATGCCTGATGTTTGGTTTGCAGTGCTAGGTATCTACTCAGTGTTTTTTTAAACGTTTACCCGTTTCTTCCTGCCTTGTGTAATCATATTTGAAACAAACGAATAGAAAAGTGTAAGATGAACAAAAAGATGAACAAATAAGACAGACTGGATTTATGTTTTACTTAAATGGAACCCAAAGTAGGAAATTACCAGAAATCGTTTGAAGTCTAGATCTATTTTGCGGATTTGCAAGTAACCAGTCAAACATATATGAGTATTTGTAAACATCACTCGGTTTCAAAATGTTGCGTACCAGTACGCTTTAATATTTTGGATATTTGAGTAATCTAATTTTTAATTGCTTTTTGATGCGCTAGAATTTTAAAAGAATTGGGTTTTTATCTATTTTATTTGCGTAATTACACAAATACGCACCTTATCTTTACCCCTGCATCACAGTATGCCTATGGTCGGTAATGTATCGCTCCAGTGTAATGCAGATGCCATTTTAACACTGGGAATTTGATAAAAAATGTTTTGTCAATTATTAATATATTTAACTGATCAAATAATGCCTGTAATTGATTTATAACAGTGAAATTTTACTTTGATATTGTGTGTTTAATTGTTTTGAATGTATGGTATTCATCAATATTCGGTAACATTTTTTTACATATTGAATAATATGCTATTGCATGGATGTTGCTATACTTTAAGACCTTTGCTGTGAAATAAATTCTGCAACTCACACTTTTGCTGTGTGGTATTTTCTGTAACACTTTTTGATGTTATGTTATCTTGTTACCTACAGTTTATAAGCTGGTCTGTGTTGAAGAAAAAGTCTAGTTATGATCTCTGGGTCGTCGTCATTGTAATCATCGTGCAAGAATTTTAATGTAGCCCATTACTTAAACACTTTTAAAGGTATCAACACCAAACTTGGAATGCTTTATAATCATGACAAGGCACAGTTGTAAGACGATGGGCATTATTCTGAAAGCTATATATTTCCAGAGTTATGACCCTTTTTAACTTAGAATTTTGATCAAAATTGCTTATCAAGTAGAATGTCTTGAAAACTATGAAAGGTATCAACATGAAACTTGGAATACTTGATAATCATGACAGGGTGCATTTGTAAGACAAGGGAAATTTTTCTGATGAAATATTTTCTGAGTTATGCCCCTTTTTACTTAGAATTTTTGTTAAAATTGTTTTTATTCAAAGCAGTTACATTTCTTCTACACTATGTAAGATTTTTTTTTCGTATTTACTGAACAGTTACTCTTTATACCTTATAGTGTTCAAACTTTAAATCTCCAATATGGCCCCTCTTTGTCGACATATAAAACAGATGAGCGTTGGAGCTGGTCTGCAGAGCTCTAGTTTTTGATCAGTGGTTGATTGAACTATCACAACATATCATAAGATACACTTAAAAAGCCGGTCATAGAAAAATGGCAGAATGATAAGAGTTTATGATCCAAATTATTGACTGTAGATTTAGAGTTGAATGAGCCAATTTCTTCTCTACTTGTAACTGAATAAAAAGGCATTGCCAGGAGTTATGGTAATTCATAGATATTGTAAACTGAGTAAAATTTAACTTACATTAATCTAGAAAAAAAAATCTTTAAAAACATGTCAGCAAATTAGGATTTATTTTACAGATTAACATTGTGGCAAATATTTAAATATGAAGGATTAGGCTAAATTCATGACACCTCTTATTTTCTGACTATCTGAAATCACATCGACAAGAACTTTGCAAAGTTCTGCAATTTCATATGGTCCTACTACCATACTATGCTATGATAAGTAGTCATTCTTTCGTTTTGTTGGAGGGGAGACATTTATTTCAGTTGCACTAAAACAAGACATTTTTCCATTAGCCTTTGAAGTTTTTAGACGGCAGCTTGCTGCCGTCTTTAGTAGCTACAAACGCTTACCAGGAATCGCTGACTTTGCTAATTTACATATTTTCCATGACAAGTTTAATTAACTGTACCTCTCCGCGCTTAGTGCGTAACCACGCAATGGGATTCTGCCCTTACGAATACGAATGGAATATGTTACGCAGACCTTTTATTCATAACCGTAACTGCTATTCATATGCTGTTGTTTGTAAATGTGCTATTTTGCTCTGTTAACATCCATTTTAAGCATGAACAATATTTCCGTGACACTTATAAATCAGGACATCAACCCATTTTATATACTTGAAGATCTACTCCTGTAAAAAGAAAAAAAGTAGTGCTTCGAATGTCTGTAATTCAACTAAAGTAGTTCACACGTAATTTTGCATGAAACCGAGTTAGGTTACTCCCAGAGCATTTCTTAACTTTGAAACAGAAACTAACATTCAAGTATCTAAAACAATCAAGTACCTTGTCAAGTTCTACACTTACGTAACAGTAGATAGTGTATATAAATCGGGTCCTAGGGAATGACCTACTTCTGAAGTTCATACAGTCAGGTTCATGACCCTAATTCCGGATTGTTTTGTAACAAAGTGCAAATTCGATTGCCTTCCTACCGACTTTAGTTGCAGGAGAGTGTGTGGAGTTTTTGCGTCATGTGGCTTTTGCCTCTATTGTATCAATAATTAAGAATCACAGCTTCTTTCCTGTTAATCCGGCTGCCGTCTCTCAGCGCATTGAGCACTTTGATTCTTTTTACAAAAGTAATGATGTGTTTTTAATAAACTATGCTAGACTAGTTCTAGAATGAGGTTTTCTACTATTACCACTGATGTAGATTTAAGAAGCTTATATAAACAAATATACTTTTTCATAGAAGTCAAATTCACTGCTTGTTTTTTGTCAGGTGCATGTCATTTTGCAAATTACATATTTTTCATAATTCATTCATGAGTGGAAAGTTGTACATGATAATTGTAATATTAATTATTTTGACCAAGATTGGTCATATCTGTTAAAACAGTCTGCACAAATATAATTGCTCTTTTGTGGAGAGCTTTCTGATAAGGGTAACCTTTGTTAACCATTGCACTATATGCTCATATGCGACGCAGTCTGTATGACAAAGGAAAAAATGCTATTGTTTTATATACCACTTAAAGTTCATTAAATGAATATTCATCAGGACATATATTTGTATGTGAATATTCATGAGGTAAAGGTACAGGTGTAGGTCTATTATAACAATATGCTCAAATATTTGATCAGTTCGAAGTTGACAGAGAGTAACATCCAGATCCAATATGTACTGGTCATAGTATGGGATCAAGCATGTTAATATAGCAATATATCATAGCCTGGGGCGACGTAGAGGAAACTTCTGATCAACTTTGATTGAGACTGATTTGATCAAGACTGTAGGCTGTTATTGATTTAAACAGGAGTTGTCGCCTAAGGCCATGATATATTGCGATAACATGCGAATATCCCATATCATAACTTATTTATGGCAATAATTTAAAACAATAATCCTTTTGAATAAATAGCTTCAATTGTCACTATCAATTTTTTTCTTATATACATGTACTTTCTTTGATATTCCCCATCTTGTACCTAAACGATAGAGACGGAACTGAATCTGGTGACTTTTTACTACTGGTTACGTCAGAAAAACACACCAGACAACCAATATACCTTAATTCAGATTTAGTTTGAAACGGCATAAAACCGCCAATTCTTAGGCCTTTGATTGGTTCATAAGAACACACACTTTATAACTCTGCCCAAATACACACCTGATCATTTTGAATTAACCCTGTCCCTCATAGAGGATACCATGAAAAGACCTATGCGAACAGCATAAAACCAGATCAGCCTGCGAGTAACTCGCAGGCTGATCAGGTTTTATGCTGTTCGCTGCTCCTCAGTGGTCTGGAAATGAGGATTTTGTAATTAAATTTGGTAAGGTTAACTGTGGCTTTCTGCAGATCAGGCTTATGTGATACCTATTGAGGGCGTCAAAATGAGTATATATGAGGGAAAGGGTTAAGGCTATGCAGTGTTGAACCAAGTGAGCTATGTGTTCAAACCTTTTGACATATAGGATGAAATAAGTGCAATCTCATTAAAATCAGATTTAGTATATTTGCTCATTTTCGCTAATTAAATCTGACCACATCCTGTAGAAGGTCGTCTCAGATTGATCTTTGTGTAAGTCAGTCTAATAGGGGCCTACAAAATTGTTAGGTATAACCAGGGAAAGTAACTGCATCAATATATATGAACAAATAGCAAGATGATATCATGTTGGGAGAATTACCTGAGAGTGCTAAATCAACTTCTTTTTGTTCAGGCTTTAATTCTGGCATTTGTAATTTAGTAAGAGCAGCAGTTGTTGAGGCATCCATTTTTAATGCTTTACCGATGTCAGTTTGAGCATTTGTTTATGCATATAAATTACTTCAAAGGTCAATCTGATGTGACCTCTAATGCGATGTTGTCAAATCCTAATCACAAATGGTAGGGGAGCACAAATCAGGATATGATATTTATGAGATTGAAATAAGTGTTATTTCATTTTGGAGGCTTGCTTAATTTTAAACGGTTTTGGTTTAATTTTGGATCAATTGTTAGTCAGGTGTTTTTTTGCTCATTTCAGTAATTTGTTGCTAACAGTACAGTGATGTTCACTTCAGGCATTTAGTATTTATTAAGAAAAATGTCAAAAATATGTGCCATTTGGTCATTTTTCAGCTCATGAAACATAAAGCACTTCACTTCGCAGGGCTATATTACAGATACACACTAAGTTGTGTTATCCTGGACAGCCCTAGGTGGCTGAGTGGCAAGAGCACCTGAGGCTTTGGAGTGGGAAGTTTTGGGTAATATCACCAACCAAAACATATCAAAGTAATTAAAATGGCATCGGTAGCTTTCTTTTTGCTTTGGTGCTCAGCACCCCCCCCCCCCCCCCCAATAAAAAACAACAGCAAAAAACAAAACAAAACAAAACAGTGTAGTTCCAGGACTGATAGACCTTGTGTCAGGTTATTGTGACTAGGTGGGGTATCATTCTACAGTGTGGCAGGGTATTAAGCTAAAGAACCTGGTAAATCAATTTCTGAAACTCAGTTTATGCAGGATATCTGTGAGATCATAACATGCCAGAAAGCGTGCCTGAGCATGTTATCTGGATTTATGAAAGGAAAGTGATGAAAAGCAATACAGAGGTTTGGACTTCAGAGATTATGAGCAATGTAAGGGATCTTTACTGTATACAATTGAACCTGTATTAGCAGCCACCTGTATTATGCAGTCACCCTGCATTCAGCATTCTGTTAACCTTAATTTACCGACCACCTCCGTTAAGTGGTCAATTTCTCTTGTTCCCTAGACTGACAGCTAAAGACAGGTTTGACTGTACATTTAATTTTTGTTTGAAGCATTTATTCAAAAGGGTGCCAGTCTGCCATACAGTGTGGGTTCTGGGTTGGCCATGAAATATCCTTGCTCCAACAGAATCTATACCCACAACCTTTCGATTTACAGTCATGTACATTACCACAGGACCAAAACACACAGAGGGATTAGTATGTTACATAAGATTTTATGTCAATTTTATAAGTTTAAAGGGATTTAGAAAGAGGGAGATAAGCTCAGGTGGTACTAAGGTTGTAAACAGATATCAAAGTTGGCAGCTTAATGCAAGTTTCATCATAAAAATAACTTTTGACACAGATGAAACTTCATCAAGATTTAATAAAATTTATATTTAAAATGATGAAGACAGTGAAGATCTAAGTTTAAAAAAATCAAGGTGATTCAGGTAAAATATTTAGACTTTGTGGTACTCCAAGGTAGGTAAAAAGGTAAGTATTAAAGTAAGTAAAGTCTTTGTTTTGATAATACAGGTGATATTTTGCATTTAAGCCAATCCTTTATATTGACCACAAAACATTAATGCAGTTCTGTTTATCAGTTATTAAGGCTAGTTAATTAGATGTATATATAAGCCTTGTTGAAATAGATATTTCGTGATATAAAAGTGACAATTATAGGCTGAAAATGGAAGAAAGATGTTCTTAGTCCATTGATATGGAGCAAGTTAAATCAATAAGGTAAAACTAGGATGATCAATTGTATGTTTTTTACCAGTGTGAGTATAAATTATTTATCAAAGTTACGAGTGTGAGGTTTACATCTCAGTGGGTGAAAGCAAAACTATGCTAATTGCATATAAATATATAAGCACTTAGCATAGTTTCGCTCTCACCCCTTGCATTATTCTGCTGTTTTGCTAGACTGAAGTATCTGATGTGATTTTGTCATGCGATATGGTTCATTTTTGCTTTAATAGTACCAAAATAATCTAAATGACCAGATTTTATCTTCTCCACCATGGTATGTAGCACATGGGCATAACTTAGTGTTATAGATCTATTTATATACTTATATATTCAGTGTAGAATGATCAATATTATCATCTAATATTCCTCCCACACATCAGTCTAACACCTGCAGTGTCTGCAAGCATTCAAGTGACTTTAAGCAGCTTGTTCACAGGTAGTCATTGACTAAGAATTTGATTTTTAACAACTGTGTATATTATGTCTATCAATACTCATCTACAGATGCATTGTCTCTTAACCCTTTCCCTCATAGAGGACACCATGAAAAGACCTATGCGAACAGCATAAAACCAGATTAGCCTGCAAGTAACTCGCAGGCTGATCAGGTTTTATGCTGTTCGCTGCTCCTCAGTGGTCTTGAAACGAGGATTTTGTTATTAAATTTGGTAAGGTTTAACTGTGGTTTTCTGCAGATCAGGCTTTATGTGGTACCTATTGAGTGCGTCAAAATGAGTCTTATATGAGGGAAAGGGTTAATGTAACATTCCATGATTATAAGAAGAATTGGTGGTTTCTCTATCATAGGCAACAGTGTAACAAACAGTATTGAACCTTAGCATTCCTATTTTCATCTACTGTAACAGGACTGATTTGACATATTCACTTTTCCAGTATGCATATACTTTACAAGCAGATATTATGAATTTGCTACCCTGAACTGGTGATGACGCCACTTTGCGGAACATGTCACACACATACCTGCAAAGGGGATACTGTATATTCTATTTTTGGACCACTGGTACAGTTTTGTGTTTGGCATTGAACTTTGACTTTGGATGACCTTGACCATGACCTTCCTATTTTTAAGCTAGGTCCTTCAAATTTGGCCCTAAGGTACTGTTGATGTCTGAAACTGAAATGATCTTGCTGTATTACTGTATGAATAATTTATTCAGTACGACTATCCTACATTATAGTAACTTGTACAGACAATCAAGACAGTGTTTCTCAGGTAAGCAACTTCAGAGCCATTATGCCCGTCTTGTTTTAATTCCTTCCAATCATCTGTGAATAAGCTTCGAATTACTAACAGGTGCAATTGATTCACTTGTGCAGGTGACTTTCATGTGTAATAACTCTGGTTGTGAATGGAGAAGGTGACTTTTAGGTCAGGTGCAAGTGACTGTGGTGGTGAAGATGACTTTCAGGTGCAAGTGACTCTGGTACTCTAAGGTGCAAGTGACTGTGGTGTTGAAGATGACTTTCAGGTGCAAGTGACTCTGGTACTCTAAGGTGCAAGTGACTGTGGTGTTGAAGATGACTTTCAGGTGCAAGTGACTCTGGTACTCTAAGGTGCAAGTGACTCTGGTACTCTAAGGTGCAAGTGACTGTGGTGTTGAAGATGACTTTCAGGTGCAAGTGACTCTGGTACTCTAAGGTGCAAGTCACTCTCTGGTGCAGATGATTCACAAGCAAATTGAGTTTTGTTTTTTGATCATCAATTACTTTGCCACCATCAGTTACATAATATAACTTTAAAACTAAAAATAGCATATATGACTTTTTAGCTCAACAATTGAAAGAATAATGAGAGCTATTCTATTCGCTCCAGCGTCAGCATCTTTTTTTTTTTTTAAATTTTTGCATGCTAGCTCTATATGGGCTATATCTAAATAACCAATGCATACATGTAGATTAGATTAAAACTTCACACATTTTTTCCCAGTGACCAATCTTACTTACAGAATAAATCCCCATAAATCTAGCCTGCCTATACTGTAGTCAGGATTGTGGCCCTTGAAAAAATTCAGGCAGGTTAAAGTCTCCACAACCTCTGAATGCATTCACTTGAAACTTGAAACACATGTCTTTGGGTCATAATTGTAGATCACTGACAAAGGCCCATAACTCTTTCATGAATTTTATTTAATTATTCCCCTTTGTGAACTTTGAAAATTCTTTATTAATATTTTAAGTGCAACATACTATCGTACTTATATCTAAGCAATCAGTTATGGGATTTACTTGAAACCTCATAGATGTGTTCAGGGGCATCAGACCAGCAAGTTAGATAATATTTGACTGATTTTAGTATATTTTATTTATTTTTGAACTTTGAAAATTTGGTTTAAGTTTAAGTTTTACATGTAATTTACTACGATGCAGACATCTTGATAATCACTTATGCTTATTGATTAAAAACTTATTTAAGTCTTTAGTAAGATTCAAGGGCATTAAACAAACAAGACATATAACTGTTGACCAAATTTAGTGCAACTTATGGCCCTCTTTGGATTTAGAGTCTTTGATTTAAGTTTTGCTTGCACCATACAATGTTGATTGTATCTCAGCATTCAGTTATTGGATTGAATTGAAACATCATGGGCATCAGACCATCAAGTGGGAAATCTCTTGACTTAAATTATCATAACTTATGGCCCATTTGGAACTAAAATTGTCATGCAACTAAATTTAGTTAATTTAAATACTAGTGGAATAGTCAAGCACACAGTTTTGCGGACAGCTGTTGCTATTACATTACTTCTCACAGTGAAGGGAGTGCTTTATTTTAATCCTGGACCTCTCCTATCTGGTTGTACAAAAGTTGTTTTCCTGTTGTGGTGGAGGTATCAATCAGATTCAGTGATAGCTCTTGTTCAGCACTGCCTGTATAATCCATGTATCCAGATATTGTCTGGAGTGGTATTGAATTGTTGATACTGAAGCTGCCATCTCTCCAGGCACAGGAGAAAGTGGATTAAAACTCTGCCAAGTGTATCACATGGCTAGCAGGCTCTGGTTGTAAAAAACCTGGGTTTTAGGTTGAAGATCCTCTCCATGCACTGAACATCCCATTATTGAACTGTTAAGTTTGATCCTCTGTCAGAATGTGAAAAAATTTAGTACCTCATTATTGCCTATGGGTTTGCCACATACTTTCTTTAAGGCCATTTTTAAAAATTGTTGGTTTGCAGTTGTTTTTGTGAGTGTTTTTTTTTTAACATAAGAAATAAATCTTGAAGAATTGCAAAAAAAAGAATAGGTTAAAAAAAAGTTTAGTATGAGCATCTTTGGTGAGACAGACATGTGATTGCAAATTTGCAATTTTTTTAAATACCACATGTACATGATTCTGTGCCCTTGAGTGGGATTTTTAAAGCTTTTATATCTTTTTTCATGAAATTTAGTGGAAAGGTTTAAACCTTTCCCTCAAAAAGGAAACCATGAAAAGACCTATGCGAACAACATAAAACAAGATCAGCCTGCAAGAACTCGCAGGCTGATCAGGTTTTATGCTGTTCGCTGCTCCTCAGTGGTCTGGAAATGAGGACTTTATAATTAAATTTGATAAGGTTTAACTGTGGTTTTCTGCAGATCAGGCTTTATGTGGTACCTATTGAGTGTGTCAAAATGAGTCTAGATATGAGGGAAAGGGTTAAACCGCCCACACTTTATCAACACCTTGATATTTGAGCCATACAGGTGTGGTCTCATTAATTCGTGAATGAACTCGTAGTTAATCAAACCATTGTTCATTTATATTTAAGTTTTATTATTCCTACATGCTGATGTACTTTCAGTCTTCCGCTTGATCTTTTAAGTTAAAATGGTATTGTTGATTAACCTTTTCCACAAGGGACATTTCATGGACCTATAAACAACAAACATTGCAGATTAATCTGTAATCATTAACTTTTCCATTCGATCAGTTCAAAGACGAGCATTTTAGAAAATATCAAATGGCAATTTCAGACTCAGACTCAACCCTGTTGATAAATCTGAAACGTAACCTCTTACAATATAGAGCTTATCTACAAACCTAATGCTAGGGGCCGCCGTGGCCGAGCTGTTACAGTCGTGGACTACAAATCTAGCAAACCTAATGCTATGTGGACTTGATGGCATATTTGAGTCATATATCTGTTGGTGACCCTGTAAAGCCTGTTCATAATGAAAGCAGATGAAGACTTTCTGAGGTAACATTACCATGGTGAACAAAGGAGCACCTGATATGAAAAAGGTTGAACCATTGCTCACTCCTTTATTTGAAGCCTGTCCAATAAAGGTTTATGTAATAGAGTTTATTATATCATTTCAACCACTACCTTTCTAGGTGCCATCTTCGTATCCCTTCCCTCTATAGTATGTCTGACTTTTTGTCATTTTCTCCCCAGCTGAAGAGTGATTAATTTGATTTTCAGGAAATTTAGATTCCCAATCTCCCCAATAATAGCATTTAGCACATGTTTTAATCCAATTACTGTGGCAAATTACCTCTTTTTAGCTGATATTGATTTAGGAGCTATCTCAAGTTTCTCTGTTTGGGATGGTTTGCTGCCGGAGAAATGATCAGTGAGATAGTGAGGTATCTTCATTTTACACGGCTGTGACAGATGTAGCATTACAATAGTCCCCCAGCCCATACTGGATATATTGGATTTGTGTGGGTGGTAGATGTCATTGTCAGGTGTATCGGGTAACTGACCTGTTGAAGTGAGGGGAGAATGATCATGGATATGATATAGCAATAAGGCATACTCATGGTCTTGTAAGCGGAGCATTTCAAAAAATGCCATATTTCACGTTGTTTACACTCTAGCATCTTCATCTTTTGAGCAATCATCTTCAAACTTTATTACAATGCTTATGACCATAATGTCTCGTTGAGTTGATTATTGCTGGATCAGTGATTAGGTCAGGAGTTAACCCTTTAATATAACAAATGCCAGATTCATGTTTACACTCTAGCTCTTATCTTTTGAGCAATCATCTTCAACTTTTACAATTTTAACCATATGTCTCGATTGAGTTCGATTATGCTGAATCCGTCAATTAGGTCAGGATTTATTTCCCTTTAATATCAAAATGCCATATTCACGTTGTTTACACCTACATCTCTTTTGACAATCATTTCAAACTTTTTGCAATGTTTGACCATAAGGTCTCAATTGAGTTCGATTTTGGCTGAGGTCGGTAATTAGGTCAAGTTATGCCCTTTTAATATCAAAAATGCATATTCACGTTGTTTACACTCTAGCATCTTCATCTTTGAGCAATCAAACTTCAAACTTTATGGCAATGCTTATGACCATAAGGTCTCGATTGAGTTCAATTATGGCTGAGATTCATAAATTAGGTCAGGAGTTAAGCATCTTCATCTTTTGAGCAATCATCTTCAAACTTTATTACAATGTTTATGACCATAAGGTCTCGATTGAGTTCGATTATGGCTGAGATCCATCAATTAGGTCAGGAGTTTTGCCCCTTTTAATAAATAAAAAATGCCATATTTCACGTTGTTTACACTCTAGCATCTTCATCTTTTGAGCAATCATCTTCAAACTTTATGACATTGTTAATGACCATAATGTCTCGATTGAGTTCAATTGTGGCTGAGATGGGCCATTTAGGTCAGGAGTTATGCCCCTTTTAATACAAAAAATGCAAGATTTCACTTTGTTTATTCTCTACCAACTTCATTTTTTTTAACAATCTTTTTTAAACTTTAAGACAATGTTTATGCCCATAATCTCACAATTGGGTTTAATTATAACTGATATTGACTTGTAAATTCAGGAGTTATGCCCATTTCACCATAAAAAAAGCCAGATTTCACTTTTACACTCAAGCATCTTTATTTCTTAAGCAATCATCTTTTTCAGGTGAGCGACCAAGGGCCATCTTGGCCCTCTTGTTTTAAAAATATCAGAAAGATATATTAATTCTGCCTCAGGCTTTTAAATATTTTTTAAATATTGTGTGAAGATTTTGTCTTTTTGTGTCAAATGAATATCTGGTTTCAGCCGTTTTGATGTATATACTGGAAACCTTTTATCCCTATATCATGTAAAATAAGTGTTTGATCTTGCTCACATCTTTACAATATTCTTGAAAGTCTTAGGATGCTCCCAGCAGTTTGTGCTCACATCTTTCCAATGTACCTGTTTCAGGGTTGCCACGCGTCAGGGAAAAGTCAGTGAAATTTTATTTTTCTCAAGGTCAGGGAATTGTCAGGAAATTTTGAGAATTGTCAAGGAAATTTTAAAATACAGCAAATGTCAGGGAGTTATCAGGGAATTTTTAAAAATGACCAGTCAAATTATCTTAACATCATTTACTAATAAACTGGAATATCTGTTACTTGTATTTGTTCACCTATTATATAGAATTATGTATTAACTTTTCTGTCATGATGATTGCTTTGTAAATATGGATGATGTCTAGGGCATCTTCTTCCTTTACACTTTAGATAAAACAATATTTAGATGACAACGTGTTGCTTTATTTTTAAGAAGCTGAAAGGGATTTGCCCCATGCCTCCTGACCAAATTTTTTCTTTTCACCCTTTGAAAAATGTGGAACACAGCATGCTTAAAAATAGGCCTTGAATCTAATATATTTCATCAGTTCAAGGGTAATATAGATCATTAGAAGTAAATATAATATTTTTTGACATTCCCTATATTCAGATATTTCTAATGAGGCATGTTCTATTCACATTTATTTTGGTTTTACTCAATTTGTTCCATATTTAACTTAGGGTGAAATGTTCTTTCTTTTATGTTTTCAGCTAAAACACGGTATTGGTGCTTAAAGGTGTCTCACAAGGAAAGAAATTATGTTTTGAGTAGGGCACAATATTTTTATTCTTTACATTGATTATAACATACCATCTCTAAAACTAGGCTTTATTTTGAAAATATTCCTTCTTAAATTTTTTTTCTCATGTTTTTAGATTTTCTTGAAAGCTGGTTATGGACACTACACCATAGATATAACCTGCAATAAAAGATGAAAAGTCTAAATAACTTTAATTCTTTTACTCAGAAATATCAATGGGAGAAACTAAATAACATTTTAAAGTAGGCAAACACAGAAGAATAAAACATAAAATTTAAGATATAAAGGTATCTACCCTTATACAACAACTGTTTGACTGAAATTGGCATAAATTGACCCTGACCAAATTTGCCTTGTATGATTTCCACAAACTGTAAGAGACAGTTCCTGAACTATAAATTGAACCATACTGAAAGATACTTAAGTATTTTCAATAGTCTTGAAGTGCACCTTTTTCAAAAATATTCATTACAAGAATTAACTTAAAAAAATAAAAATACACGTCAAACTTTGATGACTTTAAGAGGCAGGGGGAACGTCAATTTGTTCTAGTCATCGGTGGTTCGGCCCAACCATAGCTTAAATGATTTACATACATATATAAAAAAGATATGATTTATTATTATGTAATCTCTTAGCACTGATCAATTAAAGCAGATAATCGTATTTTGACTTTTACTTATCCTAACTTCAGCAAAAAATAAAACATGTATCATTAAGTAAAATACAATAATCTTTGTAATTCTTTCATTCTTTTAATATCATATAAATCCATAAAACAGCAGCTGACAAAATCCGTTATCAAAGCACAAATCTCAGTGATGATATTCATTTTGTACACGTACACATACATCGGCCTACGTGCAAGTTTTCTTCATACTATGTTTATTTTTTCTTGTGAATAATCCACAAATATAGCACCATCTGTCATTAATCATATAACATAAATGTCAGCTCAAATGAAACAAATAACATTTAACGCGATAATTAAATTAACCCTTTCCCTCATATAGACTCATTTTGACGCACTCAATAGGTACCACATAGAGCCTGATCTGCAGAAAGCCAAACTCAATCCTTACCAAATTTAATTGTAAAATCCTCATTACCAGACCACTGAGGAGCAGCGAACAGCATAAAACCTGATCAGCCTGCGAGTTACTCGCAGGCTGATCTGGTTTTATGCTGTTCGCATAGGTCTTTTCATGGTATCCTCTATGAGGGAAAGGATTAAACAATAATAATGCTTTTGCCAATCTCACAATGTGTGAAAAACCCGCTGCACCACAGCTTGATTAAATCACCAGGAACATCACATGTAGGGTGTTAATTGGTTAGACCAATAGGTGTGAAATACATAATCCTTTTTACTTGGAGCTGGAAATTTAGTTCGAGAGTTCCAGCCATCAGTGTTTGACTCATCAAAGGTCAAACAATAAAGAATAAAGAACAGTTTTGCCGGGACCTTGAAATGTGCTCGAGTAAAGTATGGTGTTCTAGTTTTCAGTGTTTGAGTCACTGAAGTTTAACTGTATATCACTTAAAGTAAAATTAAGGCAGTGATGGGTTGTCTATAAGGGGTGGATGGAGGCCAACATTATTTTCTATTTAAATTTTATACTTTGAAAGAATTTTGGTAATATATATATATATATATATATATATATATATATATATATATATATATATATATATATAGTTGTTTTTTTTAAATGTTACATGAATAATGATAGAAAACCCAAATTTGAGAATTTGTCAGGGAAATGTCAGGGAATTTTGCGTTCCCTGGTTTGTGGCAACCCTTTGTATGCTTACATCTTTCCATTGCACTTGAAAGTTTAAGGAAGCTCAAGCAGTTGGTGCTCACATATTTCCAATGTACCTGTATGCTCACATCTTTCCAATATACTTGAAAGTTTTAGGATGCTCAAGCAGTTTGTGCTCACATCTTTCATATATACCTGTATGCTTACATCTTTCCAATATATTTGAAAGTTTTAGGATGCTCAAGCATCTTTGTCTCAATACTTTAATAATGTACTTAACATCTTTCAATATATTTAGCAGGTGTCATGATCTTCTAAACGTAAGTGGATGCTCATGTACATCTTTTTAATGCACTTGTAAGTTTCAGGATGCTCACTGTGTGAATACATTTTTCTAATGTACTTGTAAGTTTTAGGATGCTTACTGTGTGCTCACAACTCTTACAAATGTATAAGGTCATTCCCATGATGTTCCCTGGATGCCATCAGCAGTCGTAGACCGTCTGTTGCATTTCCCTGATAAACCGTTCTTACCTGGCAACGCAGCGCAATCCTCGGTTGCTTAACAACCTGTCTGAAGATAAATCTGATTAATTGACATGGAATTATGCAGCATTTGTTTGAAACATCTCATTTTAGAGTTAAATAAAACTGATAAATTGATATTGTATGATGCCATGGCATGAAGTATCTAATTTTACAGTTTTCATATTGATTTTCAATTATGGACAAAGCCTGAGAAATTAGTTTTAGATTCCAGACATGCCAGCTAAGCTTCTCTTGGTTTCAAAAGATAAATGAAGTTATTAGAAAGCACTCTGATAGTACTGAAAGTGCATTCCTTTTGTAGATGTTGTTTGAAAAGCACAAAATTGTGAGAACATTTCAGACTGTTATTAGTTTAAAGTTAAAGTTTGATAACAAAAAGATGCCTATTCAGGCAGGTTGCAGATTTTATTAGAAGTGGAGTTGAAGTTGAACAGATGAGGAAAATGTGGACAATTCATAAACATGAATTATAAGCTTATATTTTCTATATTAGTTATTTAACTTTACAAAGAAGTAGCCAACCTTGCAATATGCAATCATTATACACCCCCCTTGCAACAAAGTTTAAGTGGAGAGGTAAATTGGAATCAGGTTGTCTGTCAATCTGTAGACGAAACGATCTGCCGGCTACTTCTCTGTAACTACTGGACATATTTTAGTGAAAATCATTACACATTGTAGATGTGAGTAATCTATAACAGGTTGGGTTATCTCCCCTCTCTAGAAAATTATGTCCCTTTGACTGTCTGTTAGCTCATGTACATTGCCAGCTACTACTATAATGATCTGCTGGCTACTTCTCTGTAACTACTGGATGTATTCCAATGAAAATTGCAAGGATTAACCTCTACACATTGTAGATTAGCCAAATTTATAATAAGTTGGTTTATTTCCCCTTTTTAGAAAATTATGCCCTCTTGACTGTTTTGGTAGCTCATATACATTGCCAGGTACGGCTTTAAGAACTACTGTATGTTTTTTAATAAAACATGCTTGCATTCAACATTGCACATTGTCGATGTTCATAATCTATAACTGGGTGGGTTATCTCCCCTTTTTCTAAAATTATGCCCCTTTTACTAAGCTTGCATCTTATGTACGTTACATGTAATGAAAGTGAGCTCCTTCTGCACTAATTGATGGATACCAACAAAACTTGCTTGGATTAATCGTTACACAAGTGTTATGTAAGTTTGTCATGAGCAGGAATTGAACCTGCAACCTTTTCCTGGTGTGTGTGTGGTGGGGGGGGTATAAGTCAGCCCCTAGGCAAAAGTTCTAGTTCATTTTTGTGATAATTGTTATACATTAAAGGTCAACCACAAAGACTACATTTTCATTGTTATCTCTTAGAATATATTAGTGTATGACCATCTGTAAAAAAACATGTTAAAATTATTTGTAGTTTGTATGAAATCGGCTTTTGAAAGTAGCAAAAATGACCCAGGTGAGAAAAGATTGACTGACTTCTCTCCCTTTGCAATGACATCATAAATAGACAAAACTCTGCCAGCACTATATATCGTATTGCACAATTTGCAGTTACTATAATTAATTTTGCAAAAAAAGTATGCTCGTGGTTTTCCTTATGAAAATGGACAAAATGGGAAAGGTTTTAGAAAAAGTAAAATTTTCTTTGTTGTTCACCTTAAACTAAAACATAGGAATAGATAGTCTGCATATTTGTCTTAATACTCAATTCAAAATGAATTTATATTTATATATGCAAATGAGTTTGTAGGATTAGGGGAAATGGAAATGGTGGATTTTGTTCCTCGGCACATTTTATTTTCTTTATAGTGTTGCATGGATCATATTTCATGTAACTTCTTGTACTAGTACCTAGTAATTAAAAAAAAACTCATTTAAACCAAGAATATTGGTAACTAATGGTTAATTACTCATGTAATTGATTCATACTCAGCTATGGGGTAATACCTGACAGACCAAGTATAATTCTCTGTAAAGTATTAAGAAACATCAATGGAGACCTGAATCATACTAATTGTGATACCATACCCTAAATAGATGTAGTACAGTGGTCCTTGTCAGCCACATAATTATTAGAGCTTGGCCGATTTTATCGATGCATCGATAGATATGATACTTCAATGGGCGATAGTTTTTGGTACAAACCAGCGTAATTGAATATACCGCATGGCCGCTGCTGCTTATATCTTTAGCATAAAGCGTCTATTTCCGAAAGTTGCTGTTTTGTTTTGTTGACTTGGTTGACTGGTAGACTAACTTGACTAGATTTCAAAATAAATAAAATAAAATAAGGTTTTTTAAAATAAAAATTAACTTTAAAAAAAAAAAAAAAAAAAAAAAAATGCCTAAGTGGCATTGCAACATGGACGCGGAAATCAATCAAAGCGCCGAAGGCACTAATAGACTGTCGGCGGGTTGGTCGTGTTGAGCAGCATGAGCGCTAGATTGTAATCAAAATAGGTTGAATTCTTATCTGTTTATAAAGAGGGGTATGTGGCCTGTACCAGTTTTTCAGTTGTCAAATAAGGAACAAGAAAAGATAGTTTTCATTTTTTCATTAAACGTTAGAACATGATAATCAAAATTAAATACATATACATCTAAAATAAATAATGAACAAGAGCTGTCAGAGAACAGAACTCTCAACTATGGAATTGACTTCAAATGCCCTATATATAAAATAGTAAAAAATGATAAACCTTGATACTCTGACCCTTTATATTTATGAAGTCTAAAATCAATCCCATGCCTATTATGATGATGATGATGATCAACAGAAGCATCGACTAACTAACGCAATCTAGAATATTGACTCGAGCACACTCCTCCCAGTTGTTTGTTTGTTGGGTTTAACGTCCCACCTCCCTTCCCAGTTGATAAGATGTGAAGAAGGCCCTTAATGGCATGTGTCAATACCACACACACACACACACAGAGTTTTATTGATTATATTATAAATATATCAATCCTTTTTTTTTCATAATATAAAATCATTACTTGCTGATGATGGTGATTTGAATTAATTTCCTTCTTCATTTTCTAATGCGTCAGCATGCGCGATTAATTTATTGGAAGTGTGGCATACACGCGCCAGTCAATGCGGTATGGGTATAGCGGTATCACCTTAAAATATATTAACTGTGTATAGTATGGTACATGACAAATTTATAATGAATTGAGCAGTTTTGATTTGGCGTATCTAATATATATAAATAACATGTCTTTATAACGTGTCGTTGGTAAGAGTTTGCACATGAACATATAACTTTCATCTGCGTGGTATTTTTAAGGTGCAATGGAATTTCCATTTCGCGGTTATTTACATTGCGCGGTATATGAAAAATCTTGATGATATAGATACTCAAATTAATAACAACTTCTACTTGTTATATATTCATTAAATTTAAAACATTATTTTGATCATTACCATTTTGTGATATAATGTCTGTTTATCTGGATACACTGTCCATTGTTTTATATCTGGCCTGGAGAGTTGAGCTTGCAGTGTAAACATTGTACGTATGTCTGCTTTATTTAGAGAGAACATATTAAAAAGAGTATACCACAGCATAAGCATTGTATTCATATTTTAACCCATGCAAGAATAACATACCAAATTTCAACTCATTGTGTCTAGCAAACTTCCTTTGCGTGTTTTATCGAGGCACAATGGACTTTTCATTGCATATATACGTATAATCTCCAATTTAATGAATTCCATCAAGTTGATTTGTATGCTATTGTCTTAAATTAATGTTTATATATAATAAAACAGTAACAGGTGTTTCAAAATAGATTTATGGCACTTACAAATGCTTTTCTGAAAAGAGAATTTCCATTGCTCCATATATGTATAATCTCAGATTAATAACTCTAAGTTTATTCGCATGTCATTGACTTAAAATGAATGTATATATATAATAAAACTGATATAGATTGTTGTAAAGTAGTTTTATGACATTTAATACTGTTATTCTGAAAATAAAAATTTCATTGCTCAGTAATATTTTCATTGCGTACATTGCTTAATAAAATATTCATTGCGTGTTTTAGGCCTTCCGCTTCGAAACACTGGGTCACGTGATCTTTCATTCCACTAAATTATGACCGCTTTTTTCACTTTTCTAGCTTTTGCGTGGCTATTGGGTGTATGAGAAGACAGAAATGCAACGTAATATAACAGAAATGCAACGAAATGTATCATTGTCGTGCGAAACGCTGCTGAACAACTTTCGGTTAATCACGTACTAATGCGAAGCACTATTTTTCTTAATTGCATGAGTGGATCTACATGTACTTCAGTTGGGTTAAATCTCTGTTTTGTAAACGACGCGGGTATTTTGGTCACGCTGAAAATGGTTGTATTTAACTTGGTGAATTTTTAAAAGAAGAGTGGGCACACAAACTTTACACATTAAAAGTGTTTCTAAATGTCATTTAAGCGTCGTCGCAACACAACTACGTAACACACTCCACTCGCTTTCGTTAGCTCTGCCAACATTGTCTGGATCCGTACAAAGCGCGGAGTGCTACAGTTAAAAATGTTGTGGAAAAATATGCAAATCAGAAAGGCTCGATTTCGATTTTCAGCATAAGACTGGCGGCCTCTGGCCGCCAGTCTAAAAAACCACCGGTTGCATTAAAATCCTTTGTATGAAGGCATTTTGGGTTTGTAAAGGGTGATAAAATCAATGTTATGTGCACTTATTGTAAATTTCAACTGAAATTTAGCAGAAACATGACGAAAACATCAGCTCACTTGAAAAGGCATCACCAGATGCTTTCAAGGCAACAGCCTGAACAACTGATAATAAACCATCACTTTGAACAACAAACAATCGTTTACTTCTAATTTACAGCCTACATTATATATATATTATCAAGTATTGTGATATTGTATCGTATTGGGCCTATAGTGATATCGTGATACATTTTGAGACTTTTTTGCTGGCGATACCCAGCTCTGATTATTATTTCTGAGACGTATACGTATCTATTTCATTCTTAATTAATTTCATTCTATTTCTGTCACCTTAAAGACATAAACAAGACTGCCTCTATTAATATGAGGACATTGAAAATGTCCTTTACAGTCTAATCACACATATAAACTAATGCCTGACCAATCCTCCATTCCATACTTCACTCATACTGTGCAGATCTCTATATATATCTATTACAACTTTCCATTCTGCGTGCCCATAAATAGAATATATTAATGAGCAGCAGTGCAGGCAGGTCAATATAAAATGGATCATGTTTTGGTCCTCAATTTCATGGTTACACTGATCTGCAGTGTATATCAATCGTCCAGAATTCACCAGGTAAACACCAGGTGTCTGTTTCAAGAACCTTTGAAAAAAATATGTAAGTGTAAATTTGCAGATGTAAAATAATATTTTTCCTGTGAATTTTTCTTTATAAAAAGTGTTGTGTTTGTATAATGCAGTGAATTTGGTCATCTTTCTTTATGTTTTAATGTGAAATAAGACATTAGTAGACACTTTGTTGAACAACAGACTTCAAACTAAGATCAAATTTGTTTGTACGAAGTTTAGTGAAACAGGCCCAAGATGGTGGGTGCTCCCTGGAATATATTAATATCAACACATGTGCCATTGAGAGTGATTTGTATGTAATGAATAAGGTTATTGTTCAGTGATGCACAATAAATAAACTAGATGAAATGATTAAATGGTATTTGTAGGTCCACTTTAACCCTTGACCTCATTAATATTCATGTATAAATTTATGACTTGATGAATATCAATTATTGACTGAACTTTAAATGCGATATGAAACAATGGGTTTTTCTTTACCATGCAGACTGTGTAGAATCTGAGCTACAATATTGTATTAGGAAACAGGAGAGGACTGTGTGATCCAGGTCTGCTCTGTTTGCCATGGTGTCAAAATGAGTCTTTTGGAACTGAAGTTCTTTCTCCTGTATGGGTAATTTTTTTCATGACTCTCAGGCACTAGATACATTAGTCCAAAAACCAGTGAGTAGAATTAATTGTAAAAAGTGTTTTCCAATCCATGTAGAAAAAATCAAAACAAATTGAAGCCAACTGTATGAGTAGGTATAATGGATGCACAAAATATGCATCAGAGACAGTAGGCGTGAGACATTAACCCTTTCCCTCATAGAGGACACCATGAAAAGACCTATGTGAGCAGCATAAAATCAGATCAGCCTGCGAGTAACTGTTTGGTAAGGTTTAACTGTGGTTTTCTGCAGATCAGGCTTTATGTGGTACCTATTGAGTGCGTCAAAATGAGTCTATATGAGGAAAGGGTTAAGACGTTACTTTAGTTGATCATACAAATCTTTATATTATATTCAGCTCCCTAACCAATTGCAAACAGCTAATAATTAAGCAGACAAAGGGAATATTGTCTATTGTCAAAATTTATAAATGATAAAGCCAAAATATTATAAAAAATAATTAATTTTGAACTTTTGTGGAAAAAAAAAGAGACTTATATTGCATTTAGAATACTGATCCAGTGTAAACAGATGGTCAGGGTCAGACGGAGCTTACCTGAGACATGTGAAACAGTATTTACCTACAATCATGGCACTGTGAATCATTGACCAGGAGTTTGTAGAATTCTTTGAATCATTCAGTACAGACAATCTGAAGAAAATAAATCTGTTTAGTGAGTCAAGGTCAAATTTCATGAATGTATGGCTCATGACTGTGTGAAATGTAGTTATTTGTACTTTTTAGCTCACCTGAGCATGAAGTTCTCAAGGTGAGCTTTTGTGATCGCCCTGCGTCCGTCATGTGTTGTCCGTCGTCAACAATTTACCTTAAACAACATCTCCTCTAAAACCACAGGGTAGAACTTGATTAAACTTGGCAGGGATGTTACTTTGGTGAACCTTCACAAAAGTTGCTAAAATAAACTTGATGCATGTGGAACTCTGGTTACCATGGCAAGGAAAGAAAAAAATTATGAAAACTTTGCAGGGATCATCTCCTTCAAAACTATTGGCCAGATTTCAAAATATTTTGTTACAGATGTTCCTTGGGTAACTCTCTACCAAGATTGCTAAAATGATTCTGATTGAGAAAAAAACATGGCTGCAGGGTTGGGCTAATTTGCTTTATATGTATATAGTGAAATCTTAAAATGACATCTCCTCTAAAATCACTGGACAGAATTTGATTAAATTTGGCAGGGATGATCCTTGGGTGAAGCTTCACATAAGTTGCTGAAATTATTCTGATCTATAAAAAAGCATGGCGGCCAGGGGCGGAAGCTAATTTGCCTTATATGTATATAGTGAAATCTTTAAACAACATCTCTGAAACTGCTGGACAGAATTTGAAAAAACTTTGCAGGGATCATCTCCTTTAAAACTATTGGCAAGATTTCAAATGTTTTAATATAGACTGATGTTCCTTGGGTGAGTGATCCAGGGCCATCATGGACATATTAAATTTATGTCAGGTCAGCACTTGAAACATTTGGGAAGTTGTTTCAAATTAATGCCTTTTTACACACTTTAGGGGAAAAGGTTCTGACAACTAAAACTAAACTCTCTCGACAATTCCTCAGTTTGATGAATACTTTGTGTCATGGAAAGTCATGAAAGATTCATGTGCCATGATAGGGTTTGTACCTATAACCGGCATAGCCACAGTCCTGTACACTATCACTGGTGCACAGCATGTGTATAGATTGTTGCCACTATCATGGTTTAGCAGTTTTTGTGAAATTATGTCTCCCCCATATGGGGGAGACATATTGTTTTTGTCAGGAGTTGTCTGTCTGTCTGTCTCAGTCCGTCTGTCTGTCTTTCTGTCTGTCTGTCACACTTTTTGTCTGGAGCATAACTCAAAAAGTATCAAAACTATTAACTTGAAACTTCACAGGTGGATAGATCTCATGGAGGAGATGTGTCTTGCATAAGAACGGTAACTCTGCTAATCATATTTTTGGAGTTTTTTGCCTTGTGTTAAATTTCATACGTAATTTTTGTGCGGATCATAACTCACGAAGTATCAAAGTTATAAACATGAAACTTCACAAGTGGATAGACCTCATGATTGAAAAGTGCCATGCACAAGAACCGTCACTCTATAATCATATTTTTGGAGTTATTGCCCTTTGTTAAATTTTTTACTTATGTCAAGAGCACATCTTGTGCACTATAAGACATATAATCTTGAAACTTCATAGATAGGTAGATCACATGGAGGAGAAGTGCAGTGCACAAGAACTGTAACTCTGCACATAATATTTTTCGAGTTACTGCCCTTTGTTCAATTTCATACTTGTTTTTTTTAAGCATTACTCATACATTTAATCTTGAAACTTCATAGTTGAGAAAACCTCACAAAGGAAAATTGCAGTGCACAAGAACCTTAATTCTGCAAATCATATTTTTGGAGTTATTGCCCATTGTCTAATTTTATATTCAATTAAGTTTTGTCTGGAGCATAACTCATGCACTGATACATATATAACCTTGAAGCTTCAAAAGTGGGTAGACTTTATAGACAAGAATTGCAGTATACTAGAGCATAATTCATTTCCAATGTTTCTTGTTGGAGTTTTTCTGCTTTTATACAATTTTGTGTCCTTAAGATAACTCCTGCTTGTCTCATGCTATTCAAATTAGATTTTATTTATTGAAAGGAATTAATGAGAGCAAGTATCATGCACAAAGTTCATATCTCTGGCCTCAGTATTTTTGGAATTATTTTCCCTTTCTACAATTTCTTGACTGCAGGATAACTCTTGTGCTATTGAAACAAAATTTCAGTTATGGAAAGAAATTGATGAAAGGAAGTCTCACATACAACGTCCATAACTCTTTATCAGTATAGTCAGCCCTTTAACTATGTCACTGTGTGCCTTAATGAGGGGAAGGGGGTTGGGGGAGACATCAGTTTCCTATGAAAAGAAAAATCTCAAGCTTAAAGATGGTATTACATGTACTCACTTACATGCTTGTGCTGGTCTGATATTTTTCTGAATTTTCAATAGATGTTATCCAGAACTTGGCAAATGTGGGTTTTTTCCATCTAGGGGATACAAAGAAACTTTTACCATTATAGCTTCATTGTGCACTATCGTTCAAAAAAGAATTAGTGCAACACCACAAAGTTTAAACTGTAAAGATTTGTATGTACCCCTGGATTAGATGGGAAATTCCCATTCCCAAATATTCTTAATCCTTTCCCTCATAGAGGACACCATGAAAAGACCTATGCGAACAGCATAAAACCAGATCAGCCTGCGAGTAACTCTTGAGGGCGTCAAAATGAGTATATATGAGGGAAAGGGTTAATGCCGGAGAAACTTTATTGGCAGTTTGATTGAACTGTTGATGATTTTGTACCCAGGTCTTCATATGTGGTAGCAGCACATGCTCTTGAGGCCTACCTAGAGTTATTTTCTAATACCATGACTTATTGCAAAATTTAGGAATGTCCTGATTAGATTAAGTTTTCATTTCTCATGTTTGTTATCTGAAAGCTTTTATAGATTTTAACTAACTTCTTATGATAGACAGATTGTTGAATGAGGGAATTGCTCTGATGCCAAAATCAGATTCTTATTTAATTTTTTTAGATCCATTTCAGTTTGATTAAAGATTGAAATCACTGTTCATCTTTCCTCTATTAAGTAACAAGCCATTAATCATAAAAAAGATAATATTTTGTGAGAATTCCCTTTAAACATAATTACAAATAAAACTGTTTAAGCGCAGATGTCCAGACTCCCAAAGGAAGAAAATGTGTTGGAAGCAGAGATAATTGCTGATTTAAAGGTTTAATGTGTAGTTTGGGAAGAAGAAATTCAGGACAAAATATTCTTCTTAAAATACAATTAGAGAGACTTAAATAATTATAATTTGAGGTTAGATGTATAACGTTTCTCATTGTTATTGAGTGAATAGATTAAATGTCCTATTTGTTTCATGCTATTTATTGTCTTTTCCATATTTTTTTTCTTTCTCTTGTGTTTATGAAATTCCTTAGTTATTTGATATGGCCATTTTGGCTGCTTTATCTTGGGTATATAGTTGGGCATGTGACTGTTTTAAATCAGGGGTCAATTCACTGAGCCTCAAACCTGATTGACTTTGTGTGTCTTTCATTTAATCTTTAAAAATGGATTAATAAAAACAAATTAATACAATATTAATATTTTCATAATTTCATAATATATCTGTTTTTAGCTTGTCTGTTTTTCAAAGAAAAAAAGTCAAGGTATTGTCATCACTCTGGTGTCGTCATCGTTTGTATCATCATGTTGAGAAACTTTAGTCTTGGCCATAACTTCTAAACTATTAACCCTTTCCCTCATATATTCTCATTTTGACGCCCTCAATAGGTATCACATAAAGCCTGATCTGCAGAAAACCACAGTTAAACCTTACCAAATTTAATTACAAAATCCTCATTTCCAGACCACTGAGGAGCAGCGAACAGCATAAAACCTGTTCAGCCTGCGAGTTACTCGCAGGCTGATCAGGTTTTATGCTGTTCGCATAGGTCTTTTCATGGTGTCCACTATGAGGGAAAGGGTTAAAGCCTCAGTCATCAAACTTCACATACTTGCCCACTATTACAAGGGCTACATTTTCATCAAGGGCTGTAACTCTTAGGTCCATTTTCATGTAATTTATCTCCCATTTTTAAGAAAAAAAACTTGTGCAGTGCCCTCTGAGAAAACCGTTCTCTCAGAAAACATGAAAGCTCTAAATACAGGACGCTGTGTTTGGTCTCAAAGTTTTTTAATAATCTTATTAAACCTTAAAATCCAAACGGTTCAGGTGTGAAAAACTTGTCGCCTTGAAACCATTATATCAACTAATGGGTAAGGTATAATTGGTACAAGAAAACTGATCAATACTGATTGCTGGTTTGTATTATTGATGAGTGTGTATTGAATTACACGATATTTGGTAAGTATAATTCAGTCAAAATAAATATATATAACTAAATAATTTCAATTTATAAAAAAGTTCAGTATGTTTTTAAGTTTTAAACATGATAGGAAACATTATTTTTGTGTCGCCTGTATAGCATGGCAGACACATAGGGATCACTTTGTCCGTCGTCGTCGTCGGCGGCGGCGGCCGCGGCTGCGTAGGCGTCGTCAGCGTCGTCGGCGTCACACTTTCTTGTCCGGAGCATAACTCAAAAAGTATTTGAGGTATCACCTTGAAACTTAAAACATGGATAGATCACATTGAGGTGGAGTGCAGTGCACAAGAATGATAACTCTGACTTTCGTATTTTCTGAGTTATTACCCTTTGTTGATTCTGAGATTTTATTTTTGTCCGGAGCATAACTCAAAAAGTATTTGAGGTCCTTGAAACTTAAAACATGGATAGATACATTGAGGTGGAGTGCAGTGCACAAGAATGATAACCATGACTTTCATATTTTCTGAGTTATTGATTTTGTTTTCTTTTTTTGGTTGTCTGGAGCATAACACGAAAAGTATTTGAGGTATTACTTTGAAACCTCACAGGTGGAAAGATCTCATGGAGTGCATTGTGCAAGAATGATAACTGTTGTATTTTTGGAGTTATTTCCCTTTGTTTATTTTTTAGCTCACCTGAGCCAGAGGCTCAAGGTGAGCTATTGTGACCGGTCTTCGTCCGTCGTCCGTCCGTCCGTCGTCCGTCCGTCGTCCGTCCGTCCGTCGTCCGTCAACATTTTGCTTCAAACGACATCTCCTCCTTAACCGCTTGGTCAATTTTGATAAAACTTTACAGGGATGTTCCTTGGGTGGTCCCCTTTCAAAGTTGTTCAAAGAATTGAATTCCATTTGGAATTCTGGTTGCCATGGCAACGGAAAGAAAAAACTTAAAATGTCTTCTTCTCCAAAACAACCAACTGAATTTCAAAATGTTTTGGCACAGATGTTCCTTTGGTAAGTGTCTACCAAGATTGTTCAAATTATTTGGATCCGTAAAAAAACATGGCCGCCAGGGGCGTGGCTAGTTTTCCTTAGATGCCTATACTCAAATCTTAAAAAATCTTCTCCTCCAAAACTGCTGGCTGAATTTCAAAATGTTTTGGCACAGATACTCCTTGAGTAAGTGTCTACCAAGATTGTTCAAATTATTTGGATCCATAAAAAAACGTGGCCGCCAGGGCGGGGCTAGTTTTCCTTATATGTCTATAGTGAAAACTAAAAAATCTTCTTATCCAAAACTACTGGCTTGATTTCAAATTGTTTTGGCACAGATGTTCCTTGATTAAATGTCTATCAAGACTGTTCAAATTATTTGGATCCATAAAAAAACATGGCCGCCAGGGGATTGAAAAAAAACTTCTTCTCCAAAACCACTGGCATTATTTCAAATTGTTTTGGCACAGATGTTCCTTTATTAAATGTCTTCCAAGATTGTTAAAATTATTTGGATCCGAAAAAAAACATGGCCGCCAGGGTCGTGGCTAGTTTTCCTTATATGTCTATAGTCAAATCTTAAAAAAATCTTCTCCTCAGAAACCACAAGACCTGGAGCTTAGATATTTGGTGTGCAGCATTGTCTACTAGATCACTACCAAGTTTGTTCAAATCATGGCCCTGGGGTCAAAATTGGCCCCGCCCCAGGGGTCACCTGATTTTACATAGGCTAATATAGGAAATACTTGCAAAATCTTCTTCTCAGAAACCACAAGTCTTAGCCTTTTGATTTTTGGTATGTGGCATGATCTTATGACTCTCTACCAAGATTGTAAAAATTATGACCCTGGGGTCAAAATTGGCCCCGCCCCAGGTGTCACTTCATTTAACATAGGCTACTATAGGAAAAGAACTTGAAAAATCTTCTTCTCAGAAACCACAAGGCATAGAGTTAAGATATTTGGTGTGTAGCATTGTCTGGTGAATCTCTACCAAGTTTGTTCAAATCATGACCCTGGGGTCAAAATTGGCCCCGCCCCAGGGGTCACTTGATTTAACATAGGCTAATATAGGAAAAACTTGAAAAATCTTCTTTCCAGAAACCACAAGGCCCGGGGTTTAGATATTTGTTATGCAGCACTGTCTAGTAGATCACAACCAAATTTGTTCAAATCATGGCCCTGGGGTCAAATTTGGCCCCGCCATTGGGGTCACCTGATTTTACATAGGCTAATATAGAAATAACTTGAAAATTCTTCTTTTTAGGAAACTAGAAAACACATGGCCTGGCGTTTAGATATTTGGTGAAAATATTGGCCCCTCCCCAGGGATCACTTGATTTTACATAGACTTATTTTGGAAAAAAATCTAGAAAAATTTCTTCTCAAAACCCACAAGGTCTGGAGTTTAGATATTTGGTATGTAACATGGGCTAATAGACCTCTACCCAGTTTGTTCAAATCATGACCCTGGGGTCAAAATTGGCTCTGCCCCAGGGGTCACTTGATTTTACATAGCCTAATGATATCAGGTGAGCGATCCAGGGCCATCATGGCCCTCTTGTTTGGATTTAATTCTTGTGTGGTGCATAACTTGTAAAGTATTTGAAGTGTTGCCTTAAACATTTATAGTAGATAGATCTCATTGGTCTGAGTGCAGTACACAAGAATGATAACTCAATAATGATAATGATGACTACAAACTTGCAACATATATATAATTAACGTCATAAGTGCTTAATGACGTCATAATTTTTCTTACAGTTAATGTTTTGAATTCATAGTCATTCTGACACTCCTCTGATGAAGACTGTATAGTCGAAAGTGCTCGGGAAAATTATTACATATTGCACTGTTTGAATATTTTATTCCCCCCCCCCCCCCCCCCCCAAAAAAAATATATATATATATATGTGTGTGTGTGTGATTTGGTGTTATTTTGTACCTCACAAAATAGATTATGCTTTATCAATAATTTGTCAAAAGATCGATTTTCTAGTCAATTCTTTCATCAAACATGCTTAAATGCAGGCGACACAAGTGTTCCGAGGAACACCCACATCTAGTTATTCATATGTGCATTAGCCTTTATGCAGAGGCACATGTTGATAGGACTTTATTTTTTAATATTTCTTGAACTTTATTCATATTAATGAAACAAAATATGCATAAGTACTAGAACATCAAATAAAGATATTATTTCAATTGCTTTTATTATTACTTTCATAATCTATCATAATCTATACATCCATAATAGAAAAACATAAACGAGTATTTAAAACTGATCATAGCTAAATACATATATAATATATGGCTAAAATGTGGATTCTTTAGAATACCGGACATCTGAGACAACAGGACAAAAACCGCGGTCCGACTGCTGTCTGGTTTCCTCAGAGTGCACTGTAATAGCTGACAATAGGCTTCTCTTGTTAATACTTATTGTGGGTGCTTTAACCCTTTCCCTCATATAGACTCATTTTGACGCACTCAATAGGTACCACATAAAGCCTGATCTGCAGAAAACCACAGTTAAACCTTACCAAATTTAATTATAAAATCCTCATTTCCAGACCACTGAGGAGCAGCGAACAGCATAAAACCTGATCAGCCTGCGAGTTACTCGCAGGCTGATCTGGTAACTCGCAGGCTGATCTGGTTTTATGCTGTTTGCATAGGTCTTTTCATGGTGTCCTCTATGAGGGAAAGGGTTAAAAAAATAATTCATTTTTTAGAAATTAGCAGAGATGCAATGCCTTACCTCAGGTTATCAAATGGATAATTTAAAATGTGTCGCCTTTTGAACAGTTTTTCTTAAAAAAAATACTGGCTGCTGATAAATTACTTATTTTTCAGCAAAAAACCTTGCAGAAACAGTTTCATTTCATTGGGAAAAAAGTTTACATCGGCACAGATTGCAAGTATATTTTATGGAAACCTGTTATCATGGTAAACATAATAATGGATTGATCCTAGGCATGTAAGTTCCAGGGATATTAACTAATTAACTCTTGCTGACATATTGAAAATTAACAGATTAATTCAACAATAAAGGTTAAATATGACACCTATAGGCAGATCTGATGCATTATCCCTAATGAATATAGCCATATGCACCTTGAGACGTTTGGTCAGGTATCAACCAGGACTGCAGAAGGTAATGTTACTGGCTGCTTTTTGACAGTTGGCTGCTTAAAAGCAGGTTGCTGCTGATACTTGAGTGTTAGACTATAACAGTATTAGTCAAGGAGACCTCAAGCTGACTGGTTAAGTCAGTGAGACAGCTGATACTAGGTGTTAAAATTTAGTGGTATTAGTCAAGAAGATTGCAAACATTGAGACAGAAGACAGCAGATACTAGTGTAAGAAAATTTAGTAGTATTAGTCAGGGAGATCTCAAACTGACTGCTTCAGTAAGTGAAACAGCAAATACCAGTGTTAAGACTTGATTTGACTATTTGAGTTTACCGTCACTTTGACAGTATTTCAGTCATATAGCGACGTCCTGCTAATTACAGGTGGAGGAAGACCCTGATTGCACGGAGGCATCCAGGTAGAACCACCGACCTACCGCAAGCCAGCTGGAAGGCTTCCTCACATGAAAATCCGTATGACCCTGCCGTGATTCGAACCCACTCGGTGAAGGGCTGAGTGAGTGTTAAAGTCAGCGACTTTACCCTCTCGGCCACGGAGGCCCCTACTAGTGTTAGATTATAATGGTATTAGGGAGATCTCAAGTCAATGAGACAGCTGATACCCAGGCTTGCTTAAGGCAGGTTAGACAGTGTATTCCCTCAACTTTATTGTGATACTGCCTCTCAATATATTGGCTGTTTAATTACTAAGAAAATTATGCTCTCTCTGTCGTAATGATTGATACAGAATCTAAAGGAGGTTTTCTTCTGCCTGGTTAGTTCATATCCTTAATGAAAAATTAACTTCTAATCAAGACTTGATGAAATATTAGGTACATGTACTTATTGAGTTCTGTTGATGATAATGACCTGATGTATTTTCTCATCAGTATGGCCATCATGAAATGATTGCTGGTTTGCAGTAATGTTGTGCAACCAACTTAGCAACACAACTTAGCACAAAAAATATTTTTTTTTTACCAGAATTTCTTAAGGGAAATTTTGGATACTAGTATTGTGAAGTTAGTTGGGGGTGATTGGGTGGACAATGATATATGTGTAAATAACCTAGCATGATGAGACTGTGAGCAGACACATGACCTTGGTTCATAGCTTAAAGGTAAAGGTCACTCATCAAGATGAAGGTAAAAAAATATTGTACAATAGGCCTAAATGTCTTAGCTGTTACTTCCTCATGCCTGGAAGGATTTGTAATAATAACTTGATACAATTTTTCAACATGATGATAAAGTGTGTTACAGCACAAGAAACGGGTTCAGAGCTCAAAGGCCAAGGTGGCAATTTAAATTTATAAAAAAAAAAAAAAAAAAAAATGGTTCAATAGGCCTTGTTCCAGCTGAAACTTCCTCATTTGAAGAAGGTTTTATTATTGTTTTGGCATAAATGTTCCTTTGTAAACCTCTACCAAAATATTTAGATAATTATGGTCACATGGCAGCTAGGGGCAGGGTCAATTTGCCTTATAATGTATATTGTGAAAACTTGTAAAATTCTCTTCTTGAAAACTGTTGCCTAGATATGAAAATACAAAATGTTTTGTTTGTTTTATTCTGTTTTAAGTTTTAAAATTTTAGTGTTCATGTGAAAGTTAAATGCATGGATTATCTGCCATATCTTGCAGATTGATACTTTTAAGTGTTTTAAATGGAAGGTAGATATTGTCTATGTTAGATGCCATCTTGAAAAACAAAAACACTTTCTTCACTATAAAAGAATAAAGTTGTTTCATAGAGCAGTAAGAAAACTGGGATATATATGATGTTGCAACACTTTGTGTGAGCAACTGGCCCCAATCATGTTTGCATGCATGGTGTTGACCAGATGTGGTAATTCCACTGGTCACTACACTCTCTTACACATTGGCTTACATTGCATTCACCTCTGTACGTGTTGGGCTCAGAAAGTAGTTCCAAATATATGACGTCATCCAGACCGTTGTTCAAATATTTAATTTGAAGGAGACTAGATAGACAAGTGGTGCTATTTATAATATAAAGGCCTTGATGTGAAATATATATATAAATAGCACCACTGATTCTGATCGAAATGGTCATTAAAATTACAAATTATGAAAATAAAAAGCTGTTAATAGTTCTGATAATAAATACAAATATTTACATTTGCAGACAGGTTTGGGATTGTTCCCATCGCGAAATAAGGCAGAAAATAGTTCCGAAATAACAACTGAAATTAATATTTTACACACGTTTTATGATGATTCAAAAAGTATTTATTCAATGTTTCTATACTTTTGATCCGTAAAATACACTTAAATCCGCATTAAATGAGTGTTTTCTGTTTTGACAAGATTCTTGTCATTGAGCCCATTGCAGAGATGTTATGTGAGGAACGAACAACAACTCTGCTCAGAGATTGTGGTCACTAGTGTGATATCTCATTGTAGAAGCTCTCCCCCCCTTCTCTCTCTCTCTCTCTCTCTCTCTCTCTCTCTCTCTCTCTCTCTCTATATATAATATATATATATATATGATCTGACATGAATTGTTATTTCATATTAACTTTTACTAAAAGAGTAAATGAAAACCTTATTAAACAAATTTCTGGTGTTATGTGTTAAATATAAGAAAATATGTGATGGTTATACGAAACAATAAACAGCTGTTGGAGCATAATGTCATATGATAAATATATATCTGTCATACATATACACAGTTCTTCATTGTCTGTAATGCACCTAATTTCCAGTTTTATTGCAGTGAACATATAAGCCCCACCCTTTCTGTTCATAGCTAGATGAACTGCTTGCAAACAGTATCATGATTAATACCATGTGGTGTTTTGTGTAAGTGAACCAGGTCAGCCATTGACTAGCCATTATAGTTCAGTTATTGGATAGCCTGCAAGTCAATTTTAATACATCTGTAAGCTACAGTTCAGGGGACTGAAAAAGCAAACAAAACTACTGAGTCGTCTGTGCACAAGTATTGATAAATCAGCCTTAGAGAAGGGTCAGTACAGCAAAACAACTTCTCTCTTTACACTATTCTTTATTTCTCTTCAGCTTCAATCCTAGCTTTAGAAATGGTGAGAATCTAGTTACTAACATATTCTGTACAATTCTCATTTATTTTAACAATAGTTAGCATATGAAAAGGAAAAAAAATCAAATTTATCTTCTTCAGAGACCTTTACAACGGTATTTTTTAACTTTGACAGCCCATAAATTGTTGTTTTATACTTGACAGTTGATATAATCCAGATGGGTATTGCAAAGATATGCATTAACAGACACTTTGTGCATTAATAGTGATTTTTACAATCCCTTGACAGCTTTCATGCATATTGATTGTTCTGTGTTTGCATCATAGCTGTATACCTTTACTTTTACTATTTTATCATGGATGTAAATTTTGGATGGCAAGTAAGATGGATATACCCATCAAACACTGCAATTCTGTATAGCTCATTTTATATACATTAAGCTTTCAAAATAACCTATTCATCAAAAAAAAAATTTCACTCAGGTAAATAATATGACATTATAATAAAATGCAATTACATGAGAATATGATCTGATATCAAGTACCCATAAGTCTGCAGGAAGTTTGTCTGATACAAAAGTCAGTGCTTGAGCTCCCTTTAATGGACTTCTCTTGTGTTTACAGATCATTTAAAATTGACGTTACATGCTACCCAATAGCTATACAGAGCAACAGGTAGTCAGTGTTTGACCTGGTTTACACAAAAGAACACATGGTTTTGTTTGTGATACTGTTTGTGAGCAGGTGACCTTGAATGGTAAGGTGGGGCACTAAAAATTGAGCTGTTGTAACTATACAGCAACATTGATAACATAAGGTCAAGATATATTAGTATTCATATAACAATGAGGCGTATATAGGTGATAGACCTACACTGCATCAGATGTTGCAATATTACAATACAAATGCCAATTGTCCCTTGATCAGACCCGGTAACCTAGGTAACACATGTCAGAAATGGAGGTTACTGTGCTGCATCATGCATCCCATTCACAAGATCTAGACATCTGTGAGTATTTTCTCTTCCTAAAATAGAAAATATCGAGCCTGTTTTACACAATTGTCTGCCAGCTTTTTCCCATTCAGTCTGGCTTGGTACCTAGAGAATTTCATGCTGAAGCATTTTCAAGTTTTTCTTTTTTTTTTTCTTTATTTAAAAATGATCACAGGCAATTCCCCACCTGACCCAGTCCTATCCTGCAATCCTTCAGGAATTTCAGTGAATATTGCATTTCAAAATGCAAAGCTCTCTTTCATATTAACCCGTGAGTGCTCAGTATATGTCTAGGATCTTGTCTAGCCGAGTGGTCTGCTGACTGACCAGATCCTCATCCATCCACCAGTTTTAGCCACAATAAAATGAATGCAATCCATTAATACTAGATGAAATCAGCATTTCAGCACATCAAGGACTGCCTGCGAAATCATTCCATCTCCTTCTATTTCTATATGCACTTAAGGCTGGTTTTGCATTCAGTCCTTATTAAAAGCTCAGTGCATTAAATACCCAGTGCACCATGGAATTATACGATAGATATTCAATCTTTGAACCACTAGGACATTATAAGGATGTCTTCTTAAAGCCATTTCATGCAATCTTAAATCAGCCAGTGTCTCTCACCCTCTGACAGGTCATTGATCTTGGTATGAAATTAGCCTAGGAATGGGAGGAAATGGATTTGGATAAAGAAGGAAAGTAAGGAGATACTTAACAGGATGTGGTGCTATAGGGACAAATGGGAATTTGTTGTAATCTGGGAGGAAACAGCATCTAAACAGGGGATGTCTTTAATGACTTGTTGGTATAAAACGATTATGTGTTACATACTGTAAATGAACAATTTGCACTAGTTCATTGATTTTTTAAAGTCAAGAAATTAGAGTATTATAAGGGAAAGAGAGGTTTACAGAGAGGGGGGAGAGAGAGAGAGAGAGAGAGAGAGAGATTTATATACATGTTGTTGTTTAACTTTTTCACCAATATGTGTCCTGGTATGATAACTGGACAATGTAGGTGAGGTTGTAATTTGGTTGCACACCCAGACACATGGATTTTCTCTCCTACCACAAATGACCATATAGCTATATGATTTAATTATTGTAGCTGTGAAACTTGTTGCACATGCAGTAGATATAAAATTAGATAATTCCATATCTTTTTAAACTCTCAGAGATGCAGAGCTTTCAGGTCTGCATAGACTTACTTAACCCTTTCCCTCATATATACTCATTTTGACGCCCTCAGTAGGTATCACACACAGCCTGATCTGCAGAAAACCACAGTTAAACCTTACCAAATTTAATTATAAAATCCTCATTTCCAGACCAGTGAGGAGCAGCGAACAGCATAAAACCTGATCAGCCTGCGAGTTACTCGCAGGCTGATCTGGTTTTATGCTGTTCGCATAGGTCTTTTTATGGTGTCCTCTATGAGGGAAAGGGTTAAGAGAGATTTAAGGTAAATCCCCATGAATTCTCATGTGAAATGGGGTGGGGGTGGGCTTGCTTTACCCAGACTATGCATGTCCCATTTGGTCTGTGGGGTCCCTTGTCATCTTTGTCACTCTGAATTGCTTAACCTAAGTCATAGGGCTTAAAATGTTTTGACATTTTGTTGGAGAGGCTGAGCGTCAGAGCTGATACTTGCTTGCATATTTTCCTTTTTCATGTGGGTAAATGGATCTGAAATTGAGGGCATGGATATTCTTAACCAGTGAATGAAAAAAGTTTTCTATATGTTTCCTCAGTCTTGCAAAGGTGAAAAAAATCAAAATTCAATCTTTTTCATGGCAGTATGCAAAATATTGCCCCTGTAGTTCATTTAAGAGTACCTAGCCTGATAGATGTAGATATAATCATTGATATACCAAATAATTGTCGGAAATTAATTTGCCTTCCACATGAAAAATTTCTAGAAGATAAATAGAAGATAAAAGATAATTTTTTGTCATGTGGTCAGAATAAGCACTTTATTATTAGTCCCCTACCGGTGTTCACACCGGAGGGGACTATAGGTTTGCCCTCCGTCTGTCCGTCCGTCTGTCCGCTCAAATCTGGATCCCGCGATAACTTAATAACTAAGCAAGCCAACTTGATGAAACTTGCTATATGACTAGATGGCAATGTGTAGATTATGCACGTCATTTTATTTTTGTTCTTTAACTAAAATTGTGGTTGCTATGGAAACGGAAATGGTGAAAATATGGCAAAAATGGGATCCCGCGATAACTAAGCAAGCTAACTTGATGAAACTTGCTATATGACTAGATGGCAATGTGTAGATTATGCACGTCATTTTATTTTTGTTCTTCGACTAAAATTGTGGTTGCTATGGTAACGGAAATAGTGAAAATATGGCAAAAAATGGGATTGATTACCATATTGAGTCAAGGTGGAGCCGGTAGGGGACTTTATGTGTTGCATACAACACCAGTTACTTGTATTACACATATTACCGTGTTTAAAGTAGATTCTTTGCTGATTTAATTATGCAGACTAGTCAAATTTTCAGATTGACTGTAAAATATGTTTATGTAAAGTAAAGGCAGTTTTGAAACTGGACAGAAACACACTAACTAAATGGCTGCGAAATTTTGTATCCTTATTTCCTTAACTGAAATTTTTTTAGATGATAAATAAGTTAACTGTCCATGACTTGTTACAATCGGAGAGTTTAAAAAAGTGCCAAGTTTCTTGTTTGATTATAGATGTTAAAGCTGCTATATTTGTAACTGAAAATACCAAGGTAATTTATAATTCTCCTACTCAACAGCACTTTTCTACACCTGATTTTATTAGGTTACTATGGTGGCATATTTCTGCCAGCCAGACTTATCCACTTAGCTATGTCGAAACTTTTCTGAAAAATTGTCACTTAGTTAGTATCTGGCAACTTTTGTGTTATCCTCTTTAAGGTATCTTAACAGGACAAAACTGCCTGTTAGTGCCCACTACTGCCAGCCATATATTCACTTAAGATAACTGGAAATCTCGCCTTTTTTCAAGTTAGTCAAATTATGTGGATAACAAGCATTTTTTCACATAATTATCTCGAAAAAGGCATTATATCCTTAGTTAAAAAGGTGAATATGTGATTGGCAGTAGTGGGCACTAACAGACAGTTTAGTCCTGTTAAGATACCTAAGTAGATAACTTGAAAATTTGCTACTTGCCAGATACTAACTGAATATGTGACAATATTTCAGAAAAGTTACGACATAGCTAAGTGGATAAGTGGTTGGCAGAAATATGCCACCATAGGTTACTAAAAAGAAACATTTTCCAACTATCTTTCATAATTATTTACATATGATATTTTTACTATTTAACTCAATGTATATCTCTGTATGCCTCAGCAGTGACTTGTTATAAGCTCATGGGGTCTGGTGTTTTAATGCTTAATTTCATTACCGTAATCGTTTGAATATTAGCCGCAGTTTCATGCTAAATTTCATCAATTTAAACTGTGCATGCGGCTTATATATGGTATTACAACATAGTTTACTTTTTTCCGAACATAAATCTACCGAGAATCGGTCTTTTACAAGCGCCGCCATTTTGTGTACTATTCTGCGGATTCGTATTAATTAAAGGTTACGGCGCATCACGTAAAATAAGGAACAATTTAATGACATATTTTACTTTTATAATTAAACGATTTATATGAAATAATAATTTTTTTTATTTGAAATTTGGTGTTTTTGTGTTGTTTTTCTTGATTTTTTAGTGTAGTATTTTTAGGTAAAATGTGTGAAAAAATCCAGCCAATCACAGGCCGATATTCAATGAGGGAGGTCGAACAGGGATGGCGTCGGGTGGGATGGGGTGTCACTTTGACACTGTGTACCACAGGTTAATCAATACTAACCTGGCACTTACCTGACATATTTGAGAATGTATTGAGATGACACATTCAGCTACGATTCGCTTTATAAGCAGAATCATTTTGACCAAATTTCATTCTTGCTTTCGAGCTTGCCTAGCAAACTTCGATTGTAAAACAGATCTTTTCAGATCTTCCTTCACATTGTCAAACAGATCTTTTCAGATCTTCCTTCACATTGTCAAACAATAACTGTCTGTTATGGGCCGAACATGAGTAAGCTATTCGGCTACGTGTTATGGGTACGGGTTATGACTACTTTAAATTACGCAGCGTGTAAAAATTATGGGATACCAAAATGGCCGATCCCGACGATTTGTCCGCGGCTTTTATACTGTATTAGGCGTTTTTTAACCGATTTGGGGACAATTTTCGGGATGCGGCTTATCCACGAATGCGGCTAATATTCGAACGATGACGGTATTGTGTATCTTGTTTAATACATGTCACTGTAATAAAACATTTACTTAATTACTTATTTATTTATTTTCTTATATTCAAGCTAAATGTACTTCTATAGTATTGCCTCTTAAGCTAGGGGTAGTCATATTTCTACAAAGCACTCTATGTTCTCATTTGTTTGGGACCATATCATAGCTCTGTTTGTTTTGCATATATAAGGTGTTTTCATAGAAGGAAGTTTAGCTGATATATGCATCAACTATCTATTGAAAGACGGCTCTTTATTGTCAAGTATGTATTACAGGCATGTAAGAGATGAATGATTTTTTTTGGCAGTAATCCAGTAGTGAAAATTCAGCTCTTGAGAATTCATTTGGTTGAGAGAATTGGTGTGCAGGAAGTAGATTCAACCTTTTACCTTATGAATACAGATGTACATTAAGCTTATGCTTTAATGAATAACTGATTTACTGGAACTTAAAATGGTATATGAAACAATGGATTTTTCTTTG
The DNA here is from genome assembly GCA_021229015.1 of Solen grandis. Lineage (NCBI taxonomy): Eukaryota > Metazoa > Mollusca > Bivalvia > Adapedonta > Solenidae > Solen > Solen grandis. The sequence continues at coordinate 1,475,970 of CM037785.1, forward strand.
CATTAATTGAAGGCTGTGTAGAATCTGTGCTACATTTTTTTATGAGCAACAGTGGAGACAGAGGGATCTGATTTGGTCTGTTGTGTCAATTACGTAATAAAGCATCAAAATAGTCAATGATGAAGAATGTTCATTCTTGCTATTTCAAATGACAGAGTCTGTCATTCCATCTTGAATGTTAGGAATACAGGAGGAGAATCACTGCATATTACAAAAGGAACATATTGACTGTGTGGAGCTAGTGCAGTAGCACCCATTATGTAGTTTGAAGTCAGTGATACAAATGAAACTTGGTAGGTAATTAAAGTACACATATTTTTTCCCCTAAATTTAAATTTACGGTTACAGGTAAAAAAAATTTATTGCTAATTCTAAAGGTTTAATTTTTTTTTGTTTTGTTTTTTTGGTGGGGGGTGGGGAGATACATTCCATTGTCAAGGGGTCAAGGTTACTTTAATTTGATCTTAAAATATTTGATTGTACAACATAAAATCAAAATATGAACAAGTGGTAAGTTGCATGTTTCTTGAATAAACAATGGGTTATGGTATATACAGGCTGACTTCAGAGGAAACTCTTTTTGCTATTTTGGGATACTAATAATTGTGTGGAATCTAATTGTCTGCTACTTTTCTGAAAGAAAAAGATAAAAAGATATGCCTCAGTGTTGTAACTGTCTTAAGTAGACAGAACCTTTCCCATTGGTTGAACTTTTCAATGGATGTGTAGCATAGGAAAGGAAAACAGATGTATAACTTGTCATATATATCAATAACAGGGAAGGTTTATTAACTGGGGTCTGATGATTGTCCTAGGAAGGACATTGAACCAGGGTTTGACCAAACAGAAACCACGTGACTAGACTACAAATATTGGGCCAGAAATCCTGGTGTTTCCCAAAGAGGTGTAGAGCCATCTTGATACACTCCTTTAAAACTGGAAGACAATAAGATGTGGTTCAACATTGGATACAAAGCCTTTATTATGTGATTTATTAATTTTTTGAGTGTTGTATAACCAACATGATATGCATCATCTGTATTTGGAAGATACTGATATGGTAGAAGATATTTTTCCGGCCAAGCATGGCATGTTTCTGGTAGAAATGGTACATTAAATGAATGAATGAAGAAATACTTAGGTGTAAACTTTCGTCTGCATCTGGGTAACAACATTGTAGTCCTAATAAATGTCTGAAACTCAAGAGTGAAAATATTCTGTCACTTTCTCTAACAGCCCATGGGATTAGTAGTTGAAATTTGCTCAAAATGGTCATTTGAATACATGTAGCACTGTTCCTTTTCATTGCCCCATGATTGTCATGTTTGCTTGTTGTTCATCAACAAGTGTTAGAGGCTTGCATTGTTTAGTTTAGGCCCATCATTAAACAGTTATTTGCTTGCAGTCATGCAGTTTCAATGAAAATGCCCTCTCCTTATGACAGATATTCAGCATATATTTGTATGAAATGAGCTATTTCTTTATTATCATTTAATATTTCTTTTTAGTGCTTCATTGTTGCATTGAATTTCTTTCAATAGTCATTGACATTTGAGTCAGCAATCTTAGGGTTGGTAGTCTTGCATTAATTAACATGACGCCAAAACGCCCCGAAATGAATATGCATATCGTTTTAACCAGTGAAAAGCTGTACAAACCTTCGACAAACAAATGCACGTGAATCTTGCTTTCAATAGTTACCTTAGTTCAACAATCTCCGACAAACATTCGGGGGTGGGGCTATACTTGTTTTGGTGTTAAGTTAATTTCAGCCACTTTGTTTTTGAAAAAGTTAAATGCTTCTTTTTAATATAATAAGATCTGTGCTATTAAATGACATCTTGACATTTTGGCCTGATGCTTGTTGATTTCATTATCCAGTGTTTTATAAAAGGAGTCTCAAAACCTGCATATAATCTCACTGAGATTATTCAAGTATGGCTCTGGTCACTACAGCAAACATGGAAAAAACAAAACAAAATTGTTACATACAGTTCAAAAACTCAGCATACAAATCAGCAGATTTGTGTTTTTTAAGACAGGCAGACATCCTGTCTCACTGATATTAATAGTACATATATATGGTACAAAAAAAATGAATGGCAAACTAATGGAATTAATACTTATATTTTAAGACCTACTACTGCCTGTAAATTGTTAAAATTTCTCGCTAGACATAAATGGTACTTGTGTTTAGAGACATTGTAGAAGTAAATTTATGGC